>JACBWV010000099.1:1919915-1972859 GCA_013435795.1 Chlamydomonas sp. ICE-L
GGATACCGGGGACGAAATAAGGGACAGTTGGAGGTGGAGTAGGGTGAGATCAGCCAAGGCGCCAGGCAGATAGGGGTAAGGAGGAGGAGACGGACAAGAACGGGAAAGGATACTGGACATACGACGGGGTAGGAAGTGAGACCGTGTGAAGCTGCACCACTGCCTCCAGGCAGCATAGGGGGGAAATGATAGGAGAACGTAACATACGGTAGGGTTTTAGAATGAGTAGGTTTTAGGAGCTTAGCCACTGCCTCCAGGCGAGCATATGGTTGATGAGTATGGAAACGGTACGGATACGGTACAGGTTTTAGAAGTGAGTACCGTTTGAGGAGCTCCAGCCACTGCCTCCAGCACACATGGGTGGATGAGTATGGATAATGGTACGGATACGGTCATCGTACGGGCTTTAGAAGTGAGTACGGTTTGAGGAGCTTCAGCCACTGCCTCCAGCGAGCATATGGTTGATGAGTATGGATATGGTACGGATACGGTACGGATACGGTACGGGCTTTAGAAGTGAGTACGGTTTGAGGAGCTTCAGCCACTGCCTCCAGGCGAGCACATGGTTGAGATTATAGATACGGTACAGATTACGGTACGGATACTGTACGGATACGGTACGGGTTTTTAGAAGTGAGTACCATTTGAGGATCTTCAGCCACTGCCTTCCAGGCGAGCATATGGTTGATGAGTACGGATATGGTATGGATACGGTACGGAAAAGGTACAGGTTTTAGAAGTGAGTACCGTTTGAGGAGCTTCAGCCACTGTCTCCAGGCGAGCAGTGGCCCAATAACCAATCACATGTGCTTCAGATTCTACAGCCCCTTCAGGCTTAACTCCAGGTGTCTGTTGGTCCACAGACCCAGCCAGTAGATCACGGGCAGTGTGGCACACGTTAGCACTTAGCGACAGAATGGCAAAGCGTCGCATAAAAACACAAACAGTGTCTGGGGACCTAATGAAACCTAATCTCATTACCCCATCTCAGTTTGTATTTAGGACGACGCTTCGCCACTGCATTGCCATTCCGTCGTCGCATGCGACGCATGGGTTAGGCAAAATAGTCAGAATTGGCCTTCCGTCGCCCACAGAGGCTACGGTAAAATCATTGGCAAATGGCCTTTCCATCATCGCCCATCCGTGGGGCCCATCTTCCTCCCAACGCGTGCTTGATACTGAGCCGCCTACAGCTGAGCGGTCCGACTGAAAGAGAATTCTGTATCTCTGATTCTGTGGGCTACGAGAAAAAAACCTTTAAAAGTACGTATTTTTATAAAATTCCAGGTTTCCCCTCACCACCCACCCACCCCCCAAACTTTTGAGGCCCATAACTTTCTACTACCAGGCCTACCGGGCCTAAAAAATAAATATGATCAGATTCTTCAATCCTCTCATCAAGCTCTGGGCAGGTCATGAGCACCATGGTTTTTCAGGACGCTGCATTCTCCCTTGTAGACGCAACGTCGCAGAGTCTGTTTGACCAGAAGGGAGGGTCCGTTGACCCAAGGAAGGGTCCATTGCGTCGCAGGACGCAGGCTATACAATTGTTGCATCTCAGGGATCATAGCAAGGGGGCCCTCCTGGAGTACCCGGATGAGCACATTAGTGTGTACCGATATTCAAGACTGAAAGAGACTTCCGTCTTTCATTTTTCTGTGCAGGAGCAATGAGTACATAAGTGTGATGTAGTTCCCCTTTGGAGCGGGAGCAGCTCTCTCTCTGCCCATCATGTAGTTCCCTTGAAAGCAGGATGCATTCCGGTGATTTTATTTTCAAATCTGAAAGTGGGTTTTTTTCTAGCTTATGTTGTAGGCCTCCTCCAGGACAGCGTTTTACTGCTTTTTAAAGCTTTTTATAGCTTTGGGAGCTATTTGGGGCGCTAAACAAAACTTGTTATAGCGATAATTCTCAAAAACGGGGTCAAACTAGCGATCGCTATATATAGCGGGAAAAAATACCCCTGATGCATACGTGCTTGCAACCTACTTGCAGCCCCTATGATGCTCGGTGTTCGGTGAGCCACTTGCTGCAAGCGGGACATATATTGCAGTAAACTCGGAGCATAACACCACTAGTCACCAACGTGATCCTGTAGATCGAGCTGCCCATGATCCGGCTCCTACTCATGTTCATGTCGGCTAACCAGGCCCCTACACTTGCACATGACCTCAACCAGGCCCCTACACAGATTATGGGCAGGGGTATGAGCACATTAGTGTGTGCCAGTACTTCTATGATGTCGATGCTTCTAACTTCCCTTGGGAGTGGTTGCAGTTCTCTCTGTGAGACTGCACATCTAGCGTGGCAGGGGGATGAGCACATTAGTGTGTGCCAGTAGTTATATGATGTCGATGCTTCTAACTTCCCTTGGGAGTGGTAGCTGTTCTCCTCTGGAGACTGCACATCTAGCGTGGCAGGAGGATGAGCACATAAGTGTGGTGCCGGTTGTTCCATGATGTCGACGCTTCTATCTTCCTTCCCTTGGAGCATGAGCAGGTCTCCTCTGCAAGACTGCATATCTAGCTGGGCAGAAGACAGAGGGGCTAGCGCCCATCGCCCCCGACCAGGCTCCTAACCAGGCCCCTACACATTCCCCTACACATGCCCCTGGCCAGGCCCCTAACCAGGCCCCCTACACATTCCCCTACAACCATGCCCCTGGCCAGGCCCCTAACCAGGCCCCTAACCAGGCCTCTACACATGCCCCTGCCAGGCCTCTAACAAGGCCCCTACACATTTCCCTACACATGCCCCTGCCAGGCCTCTAACCAGGCCCCTACACATGCCCCTACACATGCCCCTGGCCAGGCCCCTAACCAGGCCCCTAACCAGGCCATCTACACATGCCCCTGGCCAGGCCTCTAACAAGGCCCTACACATTTCCCTACACATGCCCCTGGCCAGGCCTCTACCAGGCCCCTACACATGCCCTACACATGCCCCTGGCCAGGCCCCTAACCAGGCCCCTAACCAGGCCTCTACACATGCCCCTGGCCAGGCCTCTAACAAGGCCCTACACATTTCCCTACACATGCCCCTGGCCAGGCCTCTAAACAACCAGGCCCTAACCAGCCTCTACAACCTGCCCTGCCAGCCTCTAACAAGGCCCCGCCACTTTCCCTACCATGCCCCTGGCCAGGCGTCTAACCAGCCCCTAACCACATGCCCCTACACATGCCCCTGGCCAGGAGCCCCTAACCAGCCCCTAACACATGCCTACACCTGCCCCTGCCAGGCCCCTGACCAGGGCCCTACACATTTCCCTACCCATCCCCTGGCCAGCCCTGACCAGGCCCCTACAACATTCCCCTATCACATGCCCCTGCCAGGCCTCTAACCAGCCCCTACAACATCCCCTACACTCCCCTGACCGCGGCCCCTACACATCCCTACACATCCCCTGGCCCAGGCCCCTAACCAGGCCCCTACACATTCCCCTACACATGCCCCTGGCCAGGCCCCTAACCAGGCCCCTACCCATTCCCCTACACATGCCCCTGGCCAGCCCCGAACCAGGGCCCCTACCATGCCTCGTACACCTGCCCCTGGCCAGGCCCCTAACCAGGCCTCTACGCATGCCCCTTGCCAGGCCCCTAACCAGGCCTCTACACATGCCCCTACACATGCCCCTGACCAGGCTCCTAACCAGGCCCCTACACATTCCCCTACACATGCCCCTGGCCAGGCTCCTACAAATGCCCCCGACCAGGACCCTAACCAGCCCCCTAACCAGACCCCAACACATGCCCACTACACATGCAAAGTTTCGTGACAAAGTTTTCATGTGTCTAACTTCCTCTTGGAGGAGGAGCCGCTCTTTCAGTAGGACTGTAGATCTAGCTGGGCAGAAGATCGTTGGGCCAGAGCGCAATCGTCTAGCTCCACAAAAACGAAACTCTGCTCAGTCCCTTGTTTTTTTGGCTAAAACAATCAAATCAAGCAAATCCATAAGCATCCTATCGATTCCAGCAAATACGTAAGCACCCATCTCCTGGGTTGAACTTCCTTTCTCAACTTAAAAAAAACTTCTGGCCCGTGGCATTGCTTTCTTTCTGAACTCGGAAGCAGTCGTCGATTTTCGCATCTTGAAACTGTGATGTTACTTGAGTGTCAGTTGGTCGTCAAAGTGGTAGGCCACCTGACGTGGCATGCCACCTGGCGTAGCAGGCTACCTGACGACGTGGCAGGCCACCTGTCGTGGCAGTGGCAGGCCACCTGACGCGGCAGTGGCAGGCCACCTGATGCGGCAAAGTAACAGGCCACCTGACGTGGCAGTAGATTGTTGCGATAGTTAGGTTGCTAGATGTACCAATGCATGTTGTTGTGTTTTTTGGATAAGGCTACTGCAAATGTTTGATTCTGAGGATGACCTTGCATCAGCCTGGTGCAGGCTCGTCGTTCTTTATCGTTCACGTTTATCGTTCACCATTATCCAGGTTTGTACCATACAGAAGTTAGGTGTGCTGACTGTACACACCATACAAAAACAGTCAGGCCCAGAACCCGTACGCCGTACGGATTTTAGGTGGGAACAGACCCTACTGCACAACCTAATTGTTATCATTATCGTTCATTGTTCTTCAGGGTTGTGCCATATGGCAGTCCAGCGAGCCAGCTGTACGCATTGTACGCATACGGTCAGGCCCAGAAACTCTACGCCTTACGGTTTTTAGTTGTGTACAGACCCTACTGCACAACCCAGTCATTAACTTTCACTGTATCGTTCATCATTATCCAGGTTTGTTCCATACATTAGTTAGGCGAGCCAACCGTACGCACTGTACGCGTACAGGCAGGCCCAGAAACTCTACACCGTACAGATTTTAGGTGTGTACAGGCCCTACGGCACAACCCAGTTGTTATCGTTAGCGTTCATTGTTATCCAGAGTTGTGTCATACGGAAGTTAGGCGTGCCTACCGTACGCACCACACGTGTTCGGTCAGGCCCAGAAACTTTACACCGTACGTTTTTAGGTGCAAACAGACCCTACTTCACAACCCAGTTATTATCCTTATTGTTCATTGTTATCCAGGGTTGTGTCATACGGGAGTTAGGCGTGCCAACCGTCCGCACCGTACACGTACAGGCAGGCCCAGAAACTCTACACTGTACAGATTTTAGGTGCAAACAGACATAACTGCACAACCCAGTCATTAACTTTCACTGTTTCGTTCATCATTCTCCAGGTTTATTCCATACATAAGTTAGGCGAGCCGACCGTACGCCCTGTACGCGTACAGGCAGGCCCAGAAACTGTGCACTGTACTTTTTTAGGTGTGTACAGGCCCTACGGCACAACCCAGTTGTTATCGTTATCGTTCATTGTTATCCAGGGTTGTGTCATACAGGAGTTAGGTGAGCGGACCGTACACACCACTCACGTATGGTCTGGCCCATAAACTGTACACCATACGTTTTTAGGTGCGAACAGACCCTACAGCACAGCCCAGTTGTTATCATTATTGTTCATCATTATCCAGGGTTGTGTCATACGGGAGTTAGGTGAGCCAATCGTAGGCACCGTACGCGTTTAGTCAGGCCCAGAAACTCTACACTGTACAGATCTTAGGTGCAAACAGACCCTATAGCACAACCCAGTCTTTAACTTCCACTGTCTCGTTCATCATTATCCAGGTTTATTCCATACATAAGTAAGGCGAGCCAACCGTACGCACCGTATTCGTACGGTCAGGCCAAGAAACTCTACACTGTACAGATCTTAGATGTGAACAGACTCTACTGCACAACCCAGTCATTAACTTTCACTGTCTCGTTCATCATTATCCAGGTGTGTTCCATACTGAAGTTAGGCGAGCCTACCGTACGCACTGTACACGTACAGGCAGGCCCAGAAACTGTACACCGTACGGATTTTAGGTGTGAACAGACCCTACTGCACAACCCAGTTGTTATCGTTCATCGTTGTCCAGGGTTGTGCCATATGGCAGTTCGGTGAGCCAACCATACGCACTGTACGCGTACGGTCAGGCCCAGAAACTGTACACCGTACGTTTTTAGGTGTGTACAGACCCTACGGCACAACCCAGTTGTTATCGTTCATTTTAGGTGAGAACAGACCCTAGTGCACAACCCAGTTGTTATCGTTATCGTTCATCGTATATAGGGTAATGACAAGTAGGGTGCGGCAAAGGACTGATATAAATCGTATAAATCGTATAAATCTATATATTAGCACGAAGCCGATAGATCTATCGATACCCCTTGTATGATCGAGGCCCCCCCCCGGGGGGGGGGGGTAGCTCCGGGGGGCCCGAGCCAAATTTGGGTTCCTGCTTTTCCGATGTCTCTTTGAAAGGCAAAAGCAAACGCGAAGCAATTTCCGGAGTTTACATCGTAGATTCACCTCCTGCCATGGCCTGTGGAGAAAGCTGCCCGAAAGCACCGAGAGTACACGATCGTACGCAAGTGACTGCCGCGAGCTGAACAGAGCACAGATCGAGCCAGGGAATCGATCAATCGCCATCAAATTGCTCCATCCATCACATTGCCTGAAGTTGAATTATCAGAAACTGCACGATTCTGCCCCTCGTTCCGCCTGCTGCGGGTCCGTATGCCAGCCTGTAAGGGCTGGGAATGGCCTGGCTTGGTACTTGTGTAGGCCAAATGGGTGACCTTCTCAACTTCTACACCAAATCCATCTGGGTAAAATATGCTGGGAGGGTGCAAACTAGTGACTTACAACTTGGGTCGTGTTTCCAACTTGAATAAGACTCCTCAAACATGACATTCGTGCACATTAAGGGCTGTTTTGGGCCCAAATACACCACATCTGCCTTTTCTAGTCTCTATTCCAAATACGGACCTTTCAAATTTCTTGCCAGGATTAAACATTTTGGTAATATGTGTTTGAATTCAAGAATAAAATTTTGGCTGGGAAAAAAGTGTAAAAAGAGTAACTTGTTTTTCGGATTTTCGGAATTTTTAGCCATGTTGAGGCCAATATTTGGTCGTTTAGAACCAGCCATGACCGTGAGATTTTTTGCGATACTTCACCACGAGGTTGTCAACTGACGATCTGCCGAAAAACATCGCGGTCATGGGTGGTTCTAAACCGGCTTAGAGACATGCCAAAACGTGGAACCAGATCTGGCCCAAGCTACCCCCCCCCCCGCCCCCCCCTGTAGATCTATGTAGACGCGTGTAGGCCGTTCACGTCATCGACTGTAGCTGAAACTTGCAATTCTCTTTCCCTTCATGAATTCCTCTTCAAATTTGTGCGTCAGCATTTTTCGCATTCCTTACTGCCTGGTACTGAGCCTCCAGGCTCAGTAAGGACGACAGCAGGAAAGCGCAATTTCTATCCGCACCTACTCGCGAAACTTCCGCGTTCCCTCCATAACAGTTTCATTGTGCCTACTTAATTAGCCTCCTAATCCAAGACGCAAAGCTGTATCTGAGCGAGAAGCAAGGGCTCTGAGCCGATTCCGCAGGAAGTGTCTGTTCTTAGTTTGGTGTGATGTCACACCTTTCCCAGTGGAAGTCAGATCACCTACAGACCTGTTTGGCAGGTTGCCCAATATGGCTAACATCAGCAAATGGGGCAGAACCATACAGCCTTCCTTCCATAGATACCCATGTAACCATACTAGTCTACCACAGTATGCGCCTTAAGTAATGGCAAACGGTTTGGCAAACGACACTTTGCAAAACCGTTTTCTGCTCGAACCTGAGTCCAGTCCAGCTGGTTTGCCATTGCCAAGTTACGTTTACTACTTGGTTACTACTGTACTCGGCAGTACACTGGTTGGAATTGTTTGAACCCCCTACAAAACGCAGTGCTCGAGCTGCTGGACATCTAGTATATAATTGTTTTGATTTTACTTGAGCTTGGTCCAGCAATTTGGCTGGCTGGAGCCATGGACCGACCGGGCTGGCTACTAAGCCCTAGCAAGTACTGCTACCTGACCCCTCCCTCCCGCATCGACATGGAGAGAGTTGGAGAGTGGGGACTCCTTCAGTGATGTATGATGCAGTGAAGGAAGTTGATGGTCAGCCAGCCCATCTCTGCTCCTGATCTGAACATAATTCATATATAAATATATAATGGATGTTCAGCCAACCCACCTCTGCTCCTGATTTGAATGGTTACATGGTTGTACAGCAAGCTTAGGCAGACTACTTTACTTTTTGAACATGTAACAAGATAATGTAAGCAAAACGACGATTTGACAACTGGATTTCAAACATATACATTGAAGTACATACCCTCACTGTGCTCACTGTTCTACCCTTTGACCTTCAACATACAGGTGGCTTGGCTTGATGCTAGGTTGCACACGCACTGCTTGCTCACTGTTCTACCCTTTGACCTTCAACATACAGGTGGCTTGGCTTGATGCTAGGTTGCACACACACTGCTTGCTCACTGTTCTACCCTTTGACCTTCAAATACACACCCTAACCATGGCCAACCACGAAGACGGTGAATCTCTCCGAGTCGCTCATACGACAGCCCTGGGTCCAAGCCAGCTCAATACTACACATACGGCCAATTGTCTAAAATTGAGTCAGTTCCTGCCATGGACCCCTTTGCCAAGTAATATGTGCCATACTTTTCTGAGGCCTATTTCAAGGAAAATGTGCCCATTTGCCAGTACTTATTTTTTCCATTACCGAAGGCGCATAATGTACCCTAGTGAAGCGATCATGAAGAGATTGGATCAAGTATTTTTCGATAAGTATGATTAGTTTTTTGTACTGTTTTTTATGCCGGTAGTTCAGAAGCAGAAAAGAAAAAACGATTTGTTCGCGTTTACATTTTCCTGGTAATAATTCATTTACTGCCGAAGACAGCAAGCAGCCAAATTGCTGGCTGTAGCAATGTAACCAAGTTCAAGTTCGAGTTATATCTTTCCTGGTATTTTGTTTTACTGCCGAAGATGGCTTGCAGCCAAATTGATGGTTGAAGCTATCCTATGGAACCAAGTTCAATATCAAGGGACTACGTATGGCAACCGACGCAAAGCCCATTTCCGGGGAAATTGCCAATTTGCGACGCATCACATCCATATTTAAAAAAATGATTTGTTAGTGTTTATATTTTCCTGGTAATTGTTTTTTACTGCCGAAGACGGCAAGCAGCCAAATTGCTGGTTGAAGCAATGTAACCAAGTTCAAGTATTACATCCATGCCCTATATATGTATTTTTTAGTGGTGTAGTAGTGGTGGTGGTGTAGTAGTGGTAGTCATGTTGCTGCCTTGGTTCCAAACATGCGAGATCAGATTCCTGTGCCTACTTCAGCTGTGCCGCTCTTTTGCTCAGGGTTGGGGCACCCATTCAATGCGCAGACGTGCATCCATGGTCCACCCCTATAAATGCATTTTTTTTGCTAGGAGTTGTGAAAGGACTGAATCCTCCGGAACGCTGGTTTCTGTCAGGAGACCCACCTCCTGGGGTGAAAGGCCTTTCACAACTTACAAACAAAACAATATAGCGCTTCTTAAACCAGCCCCTCCTGATAGTCTAGAATAATCTTGAACATCCGAGGTTGGGCAGGTCCCTGAAAGGTTTAGGGATCCCCGAAACCCTGAAGCCCAATCTGGATACCCCTGGACTGTAACAAACAACAAACATACAAAGCACGACCCCACCACTCGTATCCCGACCCACCACCACCACCACACCTAGCAATCTATGATGATTATTCGAGCTCAGGCAAGCCCCTTAAGCCTATTTGGCTACCCCTCAGCCCCTTTCAGTGATTAACAATGGTCTAGTGGTAGATCAGATCGCTTGAGGATGAAGAGTCGGGGGTTCGACTCCCCCTTCGGTCGCTCTCAGCGTTGCAGGTCGTTGTCAACCGCGATGGTAGCTTGTCCAGTTGAAGTAGGAGACTGCTCCCCACCCGCGTACGACAGGCTCCCTTAACACCACGCCCCACCAGGCGTTATCATTACACTGGCTATCCCCTGGACTGTTAACATACATACACATGCCTTGGTACCACTGTTTCTTTTTTGTGCTACACATGGCAGCTTCAAGCCAGCTCCATTAGCCAGCCACCGGGTGAAGTACAAAGATTCCAGCTTCGTTGAAGAGCCTGTTGCGTCATATTCTCATATCAGCAGCCAGATGCACGAGCTACCTTCATAGCAAGGTGATGAGGTACGATGGAGCCCCCCCCCCCCCCCCCCCCCCCCCCCCCATAAACAAGACCCCGACCCCTCAAACCCAACCCACTCCACCCACCCCACCCCACCCCACTAGCTACCTGCATGTGCCCAAGGACGGGGAAAGGGAGCCACCGAGAAGCTGCTACGTGCAGCCCCCCCCATAAAACAGTGACTGTCACAAGGGGGGGGCAACTTCAAACCAAAATGACCCCATCATCAAACCTTGTAGAAATCATTGAGAGGATGCAGAATCCGGTCTTATTTCTTAATTTGGCCCAGTAGAAAAAAAGTGCCGGTCCTCCAAAGTTTGGGGCCGCGGGGGGGAGAGGGGGGTTAAGGAAAAAATCTGACATTTTCAAAACATTAGGTACTTTTCAGGCACTTTTTTACAGCCCTCAGAATGACATGGGAGTGGAACTAGGGTGTCCCCCCACTAAATACCAGTCCATTTACGCTATTGGGGTAGGGATCCACCCCATATTATGCCCAGGGCAGAGGGGGGTCTCTCTCTCTCTCTCTCTCTGCGTATATTTCGTTCTGGTGTCTTGTGCTATTTGATGTTATTCGATGGACCCACAATCCAAGGGCACTACCTGCGACAAGTGCGTTAAACAATTGCTTTGCGGCAACCACGGAAACTCAGAGCGCCATCAGAATACCCTGAACCCTACCCCCCCCCCCCCCCCCCCCCCAAGCCCCACCAAACAATGTAACATTGGTGATGATGATTTCTATGCTTCAATCATTCCCAATGGTCTCGAGACCAACCTCAATAGATAGCCCTTTGAAAACCCTGTAAAATGAGCCTTATTGGACACCATAACACTAAGTGGTGGGTGAGATAGTGGCTTCACAGTGGGTTCCAGAGCCGGGAGGGGGGGGGGGGGGGGGGGGGGGGGGGGGGGGTCTGCAGAAGGGTGCCTCAGCACTTTTTTGTGATGGGGTCTAGCACTTTTGTTTTGCCCCCCCTCCCCCTGACTGTCATCCTAATTTTAGAGAGCCTGTTATGTCAGCATCAAGATGCACTACCCACCTTTAGCTTTGGCCCAAGGACGGGGAAAGGGAGCCGCCAAGAAGCTGCCATGTGCAGCCCCCCAAAGAAACAGTGCTTTCTACCTACTTATTGTACTCTCTTGTGATTAGGGACTGGCATATCATGTGATGTTGACCACAGGCGAGTATGTCATCATACAAATTGCATCATTTGATATTGTAATTAAATGGTAACTTTAGCGTAATCAGACTGCCGGCATCATATTATATAATGATATAATACTGCCGTTACCTACTTGTGATGCCTACTCTTTATTTTTGGCGGAGCCCATCCTCCTGGGGGGCGTGAGCCCCCAGATTCACCCCGTTGTCCGTCCGTCCGTCCCAGCGTCCGACGGACCAACCAAAAAAACGAAGCCTGGCACGTCAGCCAACTGTCTCAGATCTAACTGGTTTCGGTCATCGTTGCCACCTGTCGATCCGTTGCCGACACTCTCCGCCATTTTCCCGCGTCGCTTGCGACGCTGCATAGGACTTGCTTTGCTATGTTGGCCATCTTTTATGTAACGGTATGGACTAGGGAATCCAGTCCCCTTATCCGGACTCACAGGTCCCGGCGTGAGGCCGATCGAGCCCAGCCAACGGAACAGTACTTAATCAAGTACTGCTTCCTAACCAACCGCCCAGTCACTCGATTGGTCTCAGAACACTTAGACGACACACACGAGGTGTCAGGATCTCTATTCTACATCTGATAGTGGCTTGGCTTATTCTAAGCCTTAGCTTATTCTGCATCTGACAGTGGCTTGGCTTGGCTTATTCAGTTATTCTACATCTGACAGTGGCTTGGCTTGGCTTATTCTACATCTTGGCTTATTTTACACCTTGGCTTATTGTACACCTGACAGTGGATTGGCTTATTCTACATCTTGTCTTATTCTACATCTGACAGTGGCTTGGCTTAGCTTAGCTTAAGGTGCGGGGTGTGAATCCCTACGGGTGCGCTTAAGTGTTTTCGGTTGCTGTCAACCGTCATGGTAGCGTTGTCCAAGTAAGGTAGCAGCCCGTTCTCTACCACCGTAAGACGGGGCTCCCATAATACCATGCCCCACCAGGCGCTATCATTACTTTTTGCCATCTTTTATGTGTAGCAGCTTCTAGGCGGACTATCCAGCTAAACCTACAGCAACCTGGTGCCCGGGGAGCTAACATCATTTGTCCAGCACTGCTGATATGCTGCTGCTTCGCGTCCTTTCTGGCATCTCTGCCCACTCTGGCGCACCACCCTTGCTCCGAAGCCATTTGGTCATAACCCTGCAAGCAAAGACAGTTTTTTTCAAATCTGAAAGTGATTTTTCCTAACTGCATGGTTTTAGGCCTCCTCCAGGGACAGCGTTTCAATAGCTTTTATAGCTTTTAAGGGCCATTTAGGTCTAAACAAACATTTTAAGATAATTTGTATAGCGGCAATTTGGGCCAAAACAGGGTCAAAAGTAGCGATCCCTATATAGCGGGGGGGGGGGGGGAAATCCCTGCAAGCAAAGCAAACAGATGAGGTGCACACTGGCCGAATAGTGAGTTCATTCATTCATGGAAGCAAAGACAGTTTTTTTTCAAATCTGAAAGTGGGTTTTTCCTAACTTCATGGTTTTAGGCCTCCTCCAGGGACAGCGTTTTAATAGTTTTTCATAGCTTTTAGGGCCATTTAGGGCAAAAAAACGGTTTTTAATGCAATTTTTATGACAGCGATTTGGGTAAAAACGGGGTCAAAAGTAGCGATCGCTATTAAATAGCGGGGGAAATTCATGGCAAGCAGAGCTAGCAAGCAGATGAGGTGCACACTGGCCGAATAGCAAATTCATTAATTCATGGCCTGAAACTGGCCTGAATCGTGTATCTATAATGAATAGCCTGTCGATGACAATGTACTGTGACCAGCCAATCAATCAATCTATCATTTATTGATTGATTGTCTTGTAAATATTACTACATCACATAGCTTCTCTTTTTGGCTACAAGCAGCAGCTTTTACACAGCTCCCTGAGCCAGCAACTGGGGTAAGCCCCACGATTTCAGCAGTGCTGGAAAGACAATTCTGACAGCTTCTACAGCTGCACTGCATGCCATAGGTTGGGCTCGGTAGCAAGCCAGGGGAGCTGCCTAGAAGCTGCTGCTGCACTGCATGGCCATAGGTTGGGCTTGGTAGCAAGCCAGGGGAGCTGCCTAGAAGCTGCTGCTGCACTACATGGCCATAGGTTTGGCTCGGTTGCAAGCCAGGAGAGCTGCCTAGAAGCTGCTGCTGGTAGCTGAAAGGAAAAGCTATGATTAATCAATTAACCAATGAATGAATTAGTTAATTCACTACCAGTATTAATAACGACCAATGTTATATTGGTAGGGACCGGCATATCATATGATGTTGACCAAAGGCGAGTATGATATCATATGACATCATACAAATTGCATCATATGATACTGTATATAAATGGTAAGTTTGGCCTAGTCAGACTACTAGCATCATATGATACCATACGATGCCATGATATCATATTGCCGCTTCCTATCTATTGGTACCCATGTACGTCTCCTTCTGAGAAGTGTGACTTGATCCTTCATTTGTTTCCTGTGTTCGTGCGGCTTCGGTCTGACTGATGCTCATGACAGACCACTCGGACGAGACAACCCCCATATCATTCGGGGAAGTGGCCATAGCTTTTCCTTTCAGCTACGAGCAGCAGCTTCTAGGCAGCTCCCTGAGCCAGCCACTGGGCCAAGCACCAAGATGACATCAGTGCAGGAAAGCTGCCTGTCTGAGCTTCAAGGTGCAATAGGTTGCTTCAGGTTTGGCTGACTAGCCAGTCAGGTGAGCTGCCTAGAAGCTGGTGCTCGTAGCTAAAAAGGAAAGCTATGGAAGTGGCTGAAATGCGGAACATGTGCGAACGGCATTTAGGCATGCGATGGTCCCTTTATGACGTGGCATGTTAGACTTGTCTCATGCGCTTGAGTTTAAATACTCACGTAGGCACCTTTTTGGCGGAGCCCCCCCTTTTGGGGGGCGGGAGCCCCCAGGGTCACCGCGTTGTCAATTTGAAGCGAGGTCCTAACTGTCTTGTAAACCCTGGCTTTGGTCCGCTGCACTTGATTCTTTTGAAACCTGTCGCTCCAATAGCCAACACCATCCACCAGTTTTCGCTTCGCTTGCGACGCCTCAGACTTGTTTTCTTGAACGCCACTGGGTCGCATTTCCGTTACTGCATGACGACGCATGGGTTTGGCGCTGCCCCCCGAACCCCCCGGGCTCCGCCATGCGATGGCTAAACTATAATCCTGAGATCAGGCTTGACTAGCCCAAGTAGCTACTCAACCTGGCCTACCCCAATCCGAAATTAAAAACACTGCATTCAGGTGTCCTGCTATTGTGAGAGGTGCATTTCCTTTTTTCTGTCCCTGTCTTCACTTGAACCAAGCTGGATTGAAGAAAAATCATTACTATTATCCATTGTCTATCTCCCCATCACTTTATCTATCTATCTATCTATCTATCCATCTATTTATCTATCTATCTATCTATCCATCCACCGGTCTCTTTCTCTCCCTACCCCCCACAAACATATTTTTATGATACGTGATTATGTTCGTGTCGCTCACCATTTGGTTATGTTACTGCCAAAGACGGCAAGCAGCCTTAAAGGCTGGAGCCATGTAACAAAGTTCAAGTTCAAGCTCACCATTTGGTTATGTTACTGCCCAAGACGGCAAGCAGCTTCAAAGGCTGGAGCCATGTAACAAAGTTCAAATTCAAGCTCACCATTTGGTTGTGTTACTGCCGAAGATGGCAAGCAGCCTTACAGGATAGAGCCATGTAACAAAGTTCAAATTCAAGCTCACCATTTGGTTGTGTTACTGCCGAAGATGGCAAGCAGCCTTACAGGATAGAGCCATGTAACAAAGTTCAAATTCAAGCTCACCATTTGGTTGTGTTACTGCCGAAGATGGCAAACAGCCTTACAGGATAGAGCCATGTAACAAAGTTCAAATTCAAGCTCACCATTTGGTTGTGTTACTGCCGAAGATGGCAAACAGCCTTACAGGATAGAGCCATGTAACAAAGTTCAAGTTTAAGCTCACCATTTAGTCCCATTCTCGACGGGGCGGCCCCCATGCAGGGCGTGAGCATGTACGTGGGAGATAGGTAGGTAGGTGGCTAGGTAGATGGCTAGGTATGTGGGTAGGTAGGTAGGTCGGTAGGTAGATTTGTGTGTAGGAAGGTGGCTAGGTATATATGTGTGTAGGTAGGTGGCTAGGTAGATGTATAGGTATGTAGGTGGGTAGGTAGGTAGGTAGATATGTGTGTAGGTAGGTGGCTAGGTAGATGGATAGGTATGTGGGTAGGTAGGTGTGTGGTTATGAATGTGGTTATGTGGTTATTTAATGTATTCAAGCTCACCATTTAGTCCCATTCTTGACGGGGCAGCCCCCATGCAGGGCATGAGAGTCGATATCTCCATCGGGTGTAGTACTCCAGAAGAAGATCGCATCACCTTGCCTCGGTGCGTATGTAAAGCTTCCATCTGCAAAGCGGAAGTTACTTGAAGGTGATCACATTACATAAGATAGTGAAATAATAATAATAATAATAATAACAATCTGATAATAATCTGATAATAATAATAATAATCATAATAATAATCAATTATAGTATTAAAAAATCAGATTTGATCATACCGTACTGTTCTCAAAAGTTTACCATAAAAGTGAGAAGAGGGCAAACAGACAGGCGAAGAAAAGTGGGCAGGGTAGCCAAGGGGTAACCAGAAAAGTGGAAAGTGGGCAAACAGACAGGCGAAGAAAAGTGGGAAGTGGGCAGGGTAGCCAAGGGGTAACCAGAAAAATGGGAAGTGGGCAAGGAGACAGGCGAGCAAACAAATAAGCGTGCAAGTAGAATAGCCAGACACATGCTCAAGGGGTGAAGTCAAGTCAAGTCAAGGCAATTCAAGTCGAGTCAAGTCAAGTCAAGTGCCACATCAAATGTTGCATCATTCATTGAAGTTTGACTGGTTCACTCACCTTCACAGTTTCTCCAGTCCTCAATCTCGCTTCGGTCAGCTCCATCGTTGCCACCTTTCGTTGCGTTGCCAACACACTCAGCCAATTTTCCGCGTCGCTTGCAACGCTGCATAGGACTTGTCCCATGTCAGGTGCCAACTCAAATATTGTATCATTCACTGAAGGAATACTGGTTCACTCACCTTCACAGTTTCTCCAGTCCTCAATCTCGCTTCGGTCAGCTCCATCGTTGCCACCTTTCGTTCTGTTGCCAACACACTCCTCCAATTTTCCGCGTCACTTGCAACGCTGCATAGGACTTGTCCCATGTCAGGTGCCAACTCAAATATTGTATCATTCACTGATGGAAGACTGGCTAACTCACCTTCACAGTTTCTCCAGTCCTCAATCTCGCTTCGGTCAGCTCCATCGTAGCCACCTTTCGTTCTGTTGCCAACACACTCCGCTAATTTTCCGCGTCACTTGCAACGCTGCATAGGACTTGTCCCATGTCAGGTGCCAACTCAAATATTGTATCATTCACTGAAGGAAGACTGGTTCACTCACCTTCACAGTTTCTCCAGTCCTCAATCTCCCGCGAGCCCCCTGCAATCAGACGTGAATTATGTTAAGTTTGGTGTGTTGTGGCATACCCAACACTCTGATCAGAACTGCACAAATTGAGTGTGACGTGCCCCCTGCCCCCACCACATGCCTTCTTCACCCCACTCCCTCACCCTCCACCCCCATCCCACCCCTTATGCAAATGCAGATCAACTGTCAGTAGGCGAGATGCCAGCAGAGCAGCGGCATGCACAAATCAAAGCTAGACTTTGAGAGCAAAACTTTGAGAGAAAAAACTTTGAGAGAAAAGCTTTGAGAGAAAAGCTTTGAGAGAAAAACTTTGAGAGAAAAACTTTGAGAGAAAAAACTTTGAGAGAAAAAACTGTGAGAGAAAAACTTTGAGAGAAAAACTTTGAGAGTAAAGAAACAGTCACCCTCAAGTCAGCAATTTAGTCAACCCCAACAAATTGAGTGTGTTGAGCCCCCTGCAAATCAACCAGGCAAGAAGTGGGTGGTTCAGACCACAGACCACAGTCTACGTACAGCACACCACAGAGCATAGAGCGCAATCCACAGACAGCAGGCCATAGTTACAGCATACCACAAATCACTGAGCACAATTCACACACAGCAGAGCACAGAGCACAGACCGCTTACAGCAGAGCACAGAGCACAATTCACAAACAGCAGACCACAGTCCACAGTTACAGCATACCACAGACCATAGAGAACAATCCGCACACTGCGGATCACAATCCACACACAGAATACTACAATCCACACTTTCAGCAGAGCATAGAGCATAGAGCACAATCCACACACAGCAGACCACAGTCCACACGTGCAGCATACCACAGAGCATAGAGCACAATCTGCACACAGCGGATCACAATCCACACACAGAATACTACAATCCACACTTTCAGCAGAGCACAGAGCATAGAGCACAATCCACACACAGCATACCAGAGTCCACACGTGCAGCAGAGCATAGAGCATAGAGCACAATCCACTGACAGCAGACCACAGTTATAGCATACCACAAAGCATAGCGCACAATCCTAACACAGCAGCCCACAGTCCACTTACAGCAGAGCACAGAGCATAGAGCACAATCCACACACAGCAGACCACAGCCCACACGTGCAGCAGAGCAAAGACCATAGAGCACAATCCACACACAGCAGACCACTGTCCACACGTGCAGCAGAACACAGACCATAGAGCACAATCCACACACAGCAGACCACTGTCCACACGTGCAGCAGAGCACAGACCATAGAGCACAATCCACACACAGCAGACCACTGTCCACACGTGCAGCAGAGCACAAACCATAGAGCACAATCCACACACAGCAGACCGCTGTCCACACGTGCAGCAGAGCAAAGACCATAGAGCACAATCCACACACAGCAGACCACTGTCCACACGTGCAGCAGAGCACAGACCATAGAGCACAATCCACACACAGCAGACCACGATCCACAGACGACAGACATCAAAGGAGTGCCAACAGACGAATCAAGAAAACAAAGGCGTACAACAAAAACAGGTAGTGGGTGTACCATGGATGCCTGCTGCGCTGGGGCAGGGCAGGGAAGGTAGGGAAGGGCTCTGTTCCTATTGTGCGCGATGCATCGTAAATCGAGCGTCCCGGTGCGACTAGATGCAACCCAAACTCCCCCCAGTGTAATCCAAACAAACCTATTCAGGACTGAATCAACATCATTGTTGTGTTTCTTTTGTTCCTATGTCCTCTGTCCCACTGGGCTACGTTTCGCCAGAATCTGATGATGATGATGATGATGATGACATTTTTCTTGGAGCCCTACTAGACTCCTTATGTGCTGGAGGCTTAACGGAGCCAAAGGGGACTTATGAACATCATGCAAACATCAAATCTGGTCACATGCGATGGCTACGCCCTGGGACCCCCCTAATCTGGTCACATGCGATGGCTACGTCCTGGGACCCCCCTAATCTGGCCACATGCGATGGCTACGCCCTGGGACCCCCCTAATCTGGCCACATGCGATGGCTACGCCCTGGGACCCCCCTAATCTGGTCACATGCGATGGCTACGCCCTGGGACCCCCCTAATCTGGTCACATGCGATGGCTACGTCCTGGGACCCCCCTAATCTGGCCACATGCGATGGCTACGTCCTGGGACCCCCCTAATCTGGCCACATGCGATGGCTATGCCCTGGGACCCCCCTAATCTGGTCACATGCGATGGCTACGCCCTGGGACCCCCCTAATCTGGTCACATGCGATGGCTACGCCCTCGGACCCCCCTAATCTGGTCACATGCGATGGCTACGCCCTGGGACCCCCCTAATCTGGTCACATGCGATGGCTACGTCCTGGGACCCCGCTTCACGCTACATGACAGGTGCTACACACTGCACTGGTAGAGAATGCTCTGCTGGCAAGCAGGCGGACACATCCAGCATAGCCCCACCAGCGCTAACAAGCTCACTCACCCACCACCTGCACCCACCACACCCACCACTACAAAACACTCAAGCCTTAGACTTACCTCGCACCAGCTTTAATAGCAGAGAATGCTCTGCTGGCAAGCAGGCGGACACATCCAGCATAGCCCCACCAGCACTAACAAGCTCACTCACCCACCACCACCATCCATCACACCCACCACCACAAAACACTCAAGCCTTAGACTTACCTCGCACCAGCTTTAATAGCAGAGAATGCTCTGCTGGCAAGCAGGCGGACACATCCAGACGGAAAGGTGTGTCACTCAGCGGTGAAAATGAAAATGACGTGCCCCACCACCACGCACAAACACACCACCACCACGTTAACCACCACCACACATACCACCACCACTACACACCCCACCACCACGCATACCACCACCACCACGCACACCACCACCGCTACGCATACCACCACCACCACGCACACCACCACCACCACCACGCACACCACCACCACCACCACGCACACCACCACCAGCACCACGCACACCACCACCACCACCACCACGCATACCACCACCACCACGCACACCACCGCCACCACCACCACCAGGCACACCACCATTTGTATTGGGGGCATTAATACAAATAACTTGGTGCACCCCACCTACCATAAGAGACCGGCATATCATATGATAACATACAAATTGAATCATGTATTCAAATTATCTTTTGTATGAATGGTAACTTTGGCCTAGTCAGACTGCTGGATATCATTTGATATCATATTGCCATTTCCTACAAGTGAGACGTACTCACATTTCCTCTGTTACTTGGGCTGACACAGACAGACACAAAAGGCAGAAAGGTACAGACTGGCGCAGACACACAGACAGGCACAGGCAGGCACACAGACACACGGACAGGCACAGACAGGCACACAGACACAGACAGGCTGACAGACTCACAGACAGGGACACAGACAGGGACATGTCATATTGCCGTTCCCTACCTACCATTGATGCCTTCTTTTTTGAAAACCGTCTCCCCTCCCTCTGTGACATCGCTAAGGTAGGCCAGAATAGTCAAAACGCGCTGGCTGCGCTGTGGACCAAACTCCTACATGGCAGTGTTGTTTATTTCAGATGTATTGTTTTTTTCAATATTGAGTGGATGGTTGGTAGACCTCGGGATTTATGGCGTGGGCCTGGCATGGGTCAAAACACAAAATCCTGCATGGCAGTGCTTTTTGGTTCAGATTTGTTGTACTTTTCAATCTTGAACGGATGGTTGGTAGACCTCGGCATTTATGACGTGAGCCTGGCATGAGTCAAAACACGAAATCCTGCATGGCAGTGCTGTTTAGTTCAGATTTATGGCCTGGCATTTATGGCCTGGCATCAGGGGGGGGGGGGGGGGGGGGGGGGGGGGGGGGGGGGGCAACTTCTAACCAAAATGACCCCATCGTCCAACTTTGTAGATATTGTAGAGAGGATGAAGAATCCGGTTTTGTTTCTTGATTTGGCCTAGTAGAAAAAAAGTAATGGTCCTCCTAAGTTTTGGGCCGCAGGGGGGGGGGGGGGGGGGGGGGGTCCAGGAAAAAATCTGACATTTTCAAAAAATAAGGTACTTTCCAGCCGCTTTCCAGGCACTTTTTTTCTAGCCCTCAGAATGACATGGGAGTGGAACTAGGGTGTTCTTCTACTTAATACCAGTCCAAAAATGCTATTGGGAGAGAGACCCACCACATATTTTGCCCAGGGCACATGGGGTGGGGTGGGGTGGGGGCTCCAGGGTCTCTCTCTCTCTCTCTCTCTCTCTCTCTCTCTCTCTCTCTCTCTCTCTCTTTCTCTCTCCCTCTCTCCACACACAACGCCCTAACCAGCACTTGTACAACGACGTACAGAGCGAGACCTCATTCTTATTTTTCCTTTCCCGTCACTGTGCGTCTGTTTTCTTTCTGGTGACTAGTTGACTAGTAGGCACATTAGGGGAAAAGGGGCCCTGACCCCCAAGCCCCACCAAACAATGTAACATTGATGATGATGATTTTCTATGTTTCAAACATTCCTAATGGTCTCTAGACCAACCTGAATGGATAGGCCTTTGAAAATCCTGTAAAATGAGCCTAATTAGACACCATTACACTAAGTGGTGGCTGAGATAGTGACTGTACAGTGGGTTCCGGAGCCGGGGGGGGGGGGGGGGGGTCTGCAGAAGGGTGCCTCAGCACTTTTGGGGGATGGGGTCTTTCACTTTTTTTGCCCTCCCCTTGCCTGCAAAGGATCAAAACCAACCTGTTTATGATCAGTTTTTATTTCAGATTTATGTAGGCCAGGTTGAGTAGCTACTTGTAGGGAACGGCAACTAATATTAGGGTTTGAACAACTAACATTAACTCATATTGTTACAGTGTCACAATAATACTAATTTTTCAAATAAATTCAAAATTGTGGTGAATAAAACTAGTAAAATAATAGTAGGCCCTTATTTGGGCCTAATAATAACAACAACAACCGGTGAATCAACTGTCGACTTACCCTTCAAAAATGACCACAGCAAGACATGACTAATAACAACAACAACAACCGGTGAATCAACTGTCGACTTACCCTTCAAAAATGACCACAGCAAGACATGACTAATAACAACAACAACCGGTGAATCAACTGTCGACTTACCCTTCAAAAATGACCACAGCAAGACATGACTAATAACAACAACAACCGGTGAATCAACCGTCGACTTACCCTTCAAAAATGACCACAGCAAGACATGACTAATAACAACAACAACCGGTGAATCAACTGTCGACTTACCCTTCAAAAATGACCACAGCAAGACATGACTAATAACAACAACAACCGGTGAATCAACTGTCGACTTACCCTTCAAAAATGACCACAGCAAGACATAACTAATAACAACAACAACCGGTAAATCAACTGTCGACTTACCCTTCAAAAATGACCACAGCAAGACATGACTAATAACAACAATAACAACAACAACCGGTAAATCAACTGTCGACTTACCCTTCAGAAATGACCACAGCAAGACATGACTAATAACAACAACAACAACAACCGGTAAATCAACTGTCCACTTACCCTTCAGAAATGACCACAGCAAGACATAACTAATAACAACAACAACAACAACCGGTAAATCAACTGTCGATTTAACCTTCAAAAATGACCACAGCAAGTCATGACTAATAACAACAACAACAACGACCGATAAATCAATTGGCGACTTACCCTTCAAAAATGACCACAGCAAGACATGACTAATAACAGCAACAAGCCGATTCCGTTGTTATTTTACCAGTGCATGACAACAATAGAAACACACACCTTGGGGTCAAAGGAGTCCATATGGCTGTCGTAGTGCTGCAGGTGCTGGTATTGCAGTACATTGAATGGCTGCAGAGGTGGTGGGTAAATTTGAAGTTGTAAATTTGAAGTGTTACATGCTTTTTGGCGGAGCCCTCCCCCTTCTGGGTGACCGACACGAGGTAGGGGGAAGCTGGTCCGGGGATCATAACCCCCCACCCCCTGACTGGCTACCCCCGGACTAGATTCCCCCTACCCTGACACGAAGCCTGACACGTAAGCCAACTGCCTCGTCACTAACTGTATTGTAACTAACTGGATACAATCCGCTCCATTCCGTTGCCACCTGTCGCTCCGATTGCCAACACTCTCTGCCAGGTGTCTGCGTCGTGCCTAGGACTTGTTCAGCCAACTCTGGGCTGCTTGCCATCTTTCAATTCAAAGTTCCCCCCGTGCGTCATCATTTGACATCATATGATGCCGGCAGTCTGACTCGGCTAAAATTGCCATTTATTTACAGTTTTATGTGATGCATTTGGTATGATACCATGTGATTTCATACTCGCCTTTGGTCAACATCATTTGATCGCCTGTCCCTACACATTCATAAAAGCGGGTATATACTATGCTCATCATTTGTGTGTGTGTGGTACTGGTGTGTGAATGTACTGCCTGCTGTTGAAAAGGGTAATTTGTGTGTGTATGTGTGTGTGATACTGTTGTGTGAATGAGCTCCAGTTGAAAAGGGTAAAAGACGAATCATCTCTGTGCCTCACCACCCCATTCTCCCGTGGCATACGAGCTGCAGCTGCTATGTGCTCCTCCACTGCTGTGCGTGATCCTGGTGTGTGAATGTGCTGCTGCCATACTGTTGAAAAGGGTGATTTGTGTGTGTGTGTGCGTGATCCTGGTGTGTGAATGAGCTCCTGTTGAAAAGGGTAATTTGTGTGTGTGTGTGTGTGTGTGATCCTGATGTGTGAATGAGCTCCTGTTGAAAAGGGTAATTTGTGTGTGTGTGTGTGTGCGTGATCCTGGTGTGTTAATGAGCTCCTGTTGAAAAGGGTAATTTGTGTGTTTGTGTGTGCGTGATCCTGGTGTGTTAATGAGCTCCTGTTGAAAAGAGTAATTTGTGTGTGTGTGTGTGTGCGTGATCCTGGTGTGTGAATGTGCTCCTGTTGAAAAGGGTAATTTGTGTGTGTGTGTGTGTGTGCGTGATCCTGGTGTGTGAATGAGCTCCTGTTGAAAAGGGTAATTTTTGTGTGTGTGTGTGCGTGATCCTGGTGTGTTAATGAGCTCCTGTTGAAAAGGGTCATTTGTGTGTGTGTGTGTGTGCGTGATCCTGGTGTGTTAAAGAGCTCCTGTTGAAAATGGTAATCTGTGTGTGTGTGTGCGTGATACTGGTGTGCGTATGAGCTCCTGTTGAAAATGGTAATTTGTGTGTGTGTGTGTGTGTGTGTGTGCGTGCGTGATCCTGGTGTGTGAATGAGCTCCTGTTGAAAAGGGTCATTTGTGTGTGCGTGTGTGCGTGATACTGGTGTGTGAATGAGCTCCTGTTGAAAAGGGTGCCCGACTAATCATCAGTGTGACTCACCTCCCCATTCTCCCGTGGCATAAGAGCTGCAGCTGCTATGCGCTCCTCCACCCAAGCAAGCACCCCGGTAGGGTCCATGTCTGTGGACAGGAAGGCACCCTCACTAGTCCGGGTCTGCTGCTCCTCTTCCACCTCCTCACCCGGACGGTACGCCAATCCAGAGGGGTAAATTTCCTCTTTGGCCAAGGCAATGATGTGGTCACACCTGGGGGGGGTGGGGGGGTGGGTAGGGTTGGAGTGGGATGCAGTCTTGGTCTTAAACCTGTCTGCAGGCCTGTGATTACATTCTCAGTTCGGGTGTGCTGCCCCTCTTTCGCCTCCTCACCTGGACGGTACGCCAATCCAGAGGGGTAAATTTCCTCTTTGGTCAAGGCAATGATGTGGTCACATCTGGGGTGAGGTGGTGTGGTGTGTGGTGTGTGGTGTGGTGTGGTGTGGTGGGGTGCAGTCTTGGTCTTCAACCTGTCTGCAGGCCTGTGATTACATTCTCAGTCCGGGTCTGTTGCCCCTCTTCCACCTCCTCACCCGGACGGTACGCCAATCTGGAGGGGTACATTCCCTCTTTGGTCAAGGCAATGATTTGGTCACACCTGGGGTTGGGTGGGGTGGGTGGGGTGGGGTGGAGTGGGGTGGGGTGGAGTGGGGTGGGGTGTGCTGTGTGGGGTGGGGTGGAGTGGGGTGGGGTGGGGTGGGGTGGGGTGGGGTGGAGTGGGGTGGAGTGGAGTGGGGTGGGGTGGGGTGGGGTGGTGTGGAGTGGGGTGGAGTGGGGTGGGGTGGTGTGGTGTGGGGTGGGGTGGGGTAGGGTAGGGTGGAGTGGGGTGGGGTGGGGTAGGGTGGGGTAGGGTGGGGTGGGGTAGGGTGGGTAGATTTGGGTTGGTTGGGTTGGGTTGGGTTGGGTTGGGTTGGGTTGGGTTGGGTTGGGTTGGGTTGGGTTGGGTTGGGATGGGTTGGGTTGGGATGGGTTGGGTTGGGTTGGGTTGGGTTGGGTTGGGTTGGGTTGGGTTGAGTTGGGGTGGGATGGGTAGGGGTGGGGTGCAGTCTTGGTCACAGCAAAAAATAAAGGTGGGTCCAATTCCAAAAAATATTTTCAAATAAACAGGAAATAAATGTCATTTTTTTATTTTGTCTCAACCAGGGGGTCTGCGGGCGAAGCAAACACGGGCATTATAAACGCTACCACACCACACCCCTGAGTACATAAGAATACCATTCCACTCCACTCCTCTCCGCTCCAAGCACACCAAACGCTACCACACCACTACCACACCACACTCCTGACTTCATAATGCACACCTAACCTGACCTAACATAAAAACAAATGACTTGTTCGCAATTTCATTTTCCTTGTTCTAATTGTTTTTACTGCCGAAGACGGCGAGCAGCCAAATTGCTGGCTGAAGCAATGAAACCAAGTTCAAGTTCAATTAATGCACACCTGGCCTTGTCAATGAAGCTTGGGTAGAGTATAATCCTAGGGTGCCATGAGAGGATTTGGAAGGGCATGAGACGGACAAAGTCATCCCCAGACTGACCCACTGGCACTGGAGGTCTAACATTTAGAAGGCCAGATGCGTCCAACAGGTAATTCTCCAGCTGGGCCGGATCCAATGGATCGATTCCAGGCTGGCTTGACTTCGCCTGCTGGGAGCTAACGACTGACTCAGAGTTCAAGTCCGAAGTGGTCATGGTCAGGGCCCGCCGCGCCTGGGGCGTTGAACCCTGCTCGGGAATTATTCGTAAGTAGATGGGTGGAGCTACGGAAGGTTACAGAGCGTGGGACGTGCTTGAATTGGGAAGACAGGCGTGTAATGCATTCGTCAAAGCGAATTCCAACAACAGACGCATGGTAGCGTCCATGCGCTTTCATGCTCTAGAAATAGGGCGCACACCCACCGCGTCTGGCAGCTCCGCATTCTGCTGCAAGTAGCGGCCGGCCACGAAGCAGAAGACACAAAGAACAATCGCCAACCCGACTGGGACCGAACTCATTGTTGGAAGTCCCCCCCCAGAAGTGTGGACTTGTTGACTTGAACTGTCTACGGTGCTGCTTTCGCTCAACACGTTTGAACCGATGATTGCACGAAGTAGTTGGATCAATAATATGTTGAAACGAGCAAGGTTTTGAATGCCTGACTTTATTGCAGATGATGGCAGCTCGGTAGTAGAGCGACCGCCATAGGACGCGACCTGTTGACAGGCTGGCGCCCCCTCATCGAGTCCAAGTTCAAGTTCAAGTTAAAATGTAACCGAATCCACGTCACTTCATCACACGCGGCCGGCGCCATCTTCAGGTCTTCAAGGGCCTTGTTCGCGGGCATTATCGTTCAAAGGAGGGGGAAAGGTAGCCCCCATTTAAGTTTATTAGGGGGTTTAGGGTTAAGTGGTTTAAGTTTGGAGTCAAAGGTTTAGGATCCTATCTCAATATGGCTAGAGATCGCCAAGACTGTCTGGCCAAGAATCTCTGGCCACCAATTTACATGTGGGATCTTTGAAACTTGAACCAGTTCACTGGAACATAGTGGATGAAGTCCTACCGGTATTCTCCAATCATTTCTTCTTTTACTTTAGCACCAAATCATCAGAATTCAGAAACGCGCCCTAGAGGTGAAAGCTCAGGTTCACAAGGAAGGAAGAATGCTGTGTACCAGACTTCGTTATAATCGGTAGTGTACCAACCGGACATCTGAATCAGATGTCCGGTTGGTACACTACCGAGTATAACAGACTTGGTCACTTGGATCTCCCCCAGTCCCCCTCATGGGATAAGAGTGAGAAGCCTGAGTTGCCTAATAATCTCATCCGATACCTCCTTCACAGGTAGTGCGTAATATGTATAGATTTATAACTACCTTACTACCTCCCATTATTTAAAGGTGGAAACTCATAGATGAAAACGTCAAATTCTTGGAAGGATCGAATGTGTCACCTCCATGATACTAGAACCATTCAAGATGAACACCATGTGGTCTTTAAATGTACTGTCAAAGCCTGACTGAATCCGAAAACTCGATTTCCCAGTCTGAGATTTAAATGATTCCTCTACATTACCTGATGTGCAATCCAGAAGTTGAAGGTCGAGCGAAGTTTCCACTGTTCACCCGTGTACCGGTATGCAGAGATTATCTCGAGTTCTTTTATAGGTGTTATTACCGGTATTTTTTTTACTGTTTTTTATCGTTCAGTAGAAGAAGCAAATGGGGAAATACACGAAGAAGACAAAGTGATTTGTTCGCGTTTACAATTTCCATGTTTTTACTACCATAGACGGCGAGCAGCCAAATTGCTGGCTGAAGCTATGTAATCAAGTTCAAGTATGTTGTTACAGTCCAGGGGTAGGCCAAATAGGCTAAAGGGACTTGCCCAACTGTGTAGGAAGGGCTTAAAAGAAAAAGCACTGATGAACTGACCCCCAAACAATCGTTTAACCAGCGGGGGGGGCCCTAAGTTCGTGCTACAGTACGATACTTCAAAATCTACGTTTTGAGAAGGATCTCAGGTCCAAACCTGCGTTTCATGACCCAAAACGTGCATTTGCAATGTGACAGACACACACAATTCTGTGTTTGAGACGTGAAAGATACCGTTCTGAACAACCCTACACCGCACACGCTAAAAAAGAAAAATGATTGTACTGACCTGCGCATGTATGTACATACCGGTATCGTTTTACAATGGGGCCTCTGAGTTCGTGCAAGCTACAGTTATACTTTATTCTACGATTATAGCATGTCTTGAACCTGTCTATATCCGTGTTAAATTCTGTAACCAGGGGTTTTGTTTTTAGTTGTGAAAGGATTTCACCCCACCCTCCCAACACAAACCAGCAACACCGAGGATTCAGTTCGAATGGCATTGCCTCTCTTACAAAAGAGTAGACGTAGCTCCGGTAGTGTTCTTACTACCCATGTTTACCAGGCCCGCAGACAGTGGACAGCCTGAAGGCTGATTGACCATGTAACCAAACCAAACTTGACTGCCCACCTCTCAGCCTCATAAAAAACAGAATGGCATCAATCACATTTGTTATCAATGCGGTGACCACCTTTTAGCCTCTATATCATCCCCATGGACAAATGGATGTAACCCGTAGGTTCCTTTGGGGAGTATTTGGCTAGGGCTGATCCCTCCAGCTTTAGGACTCAAAGGCCTGTCGCAAAGATGATCAATATGGGACCTGCATGCACAAGCAGAAACATGTGATACTGGTGTGTGAATGCACTGCCATGCTGTTGAAAATGGAACCTGGTTTGTGTTGTGGTGGTGGTGGTGGTGGTGGGAAGCATGGCAATTGCCTCAGGGCACAAGGCGTGTGTATGTGTTAGTGTGGTGTTGGTGGTGGCCAGCACGGCTATTTCCTGAGGGTACAAGGTGTGTGTACGGGTTTGTGGGGTGGTGGTGGTGGTGGTGGTGTGTGTCTGTGTGTGTGTGTGTGTGTGTGGTGGTGGGGGGGGGAGGGCGGCATGGCTATTGCCTCAGGGCACAAGGTGTGTGTATGTGTGCGTGGTGGTGGTGGGGGCAGCATAGCTATTGCTTCAAGGCACATGGTGTGTGTATGGTTTCGTGTGGTGGTGGGGGCAGCATCACTATTGCCTCAGGGCGCAGGTTGTGTGTATGGGTTTGTCTGGTGGTGGTGTGAGGGGGCAGAATGGCTCTTGCCTCAGGGCACAAGGTGAGTGTATGTGTGTGTAGTGGTGGTGAGGGGGGCAGCATGGCTATTGGCTCCGGGCACAAGGTTTGAGTGAGCGGGCCCTTTTTGGAACACGCTTATCCCTATCCTACCCCCAACCCCCGCTTCCCTAAATGACGTTTCAGTGCTGTATTCAATGGTCCATGCCTTCTACTGATCAATTAACTTTGAATGCTGAAGAAGCTAGCCGCCATCCACTGTAGCCGATATCATCTGGAAAGTGTGTTGTCAGGACGGAGGTAATCTGGTTCATGTAGTGCGATAATTTACTTCATCCAAACGTCCACCTTCAGTTATTGTCACCTCCCACCACCTCCTCCTAACACCGCCTGCCACCACCACCTCCTTCTTAAACCACCACCATCTCCTACTAACACCGCCACCACCACCTCTTCCCTATACCACCACCATGACCTATTCTTTATACCACCACCACCTCTTCCTAATACCACCACTACCGCCTCTTACTTATACCACCACCACCTCTTCCTAATACCACCACTACCGCCTCTTACTTATACCACCACCACCACCTCTTCCTAATACCACCACCTCCCAATTCCACCACCAGCACCATGAAAGCACGCACCCTGTAGGTCGTCAGGTTTGCACGCTCAAGTCTCAGTTCATCTGTGACCAGCCTGTCACGTGTGGGGGAGCGGCGCCCATAGCAATACATCCACGGCTCCTTGTACGCTTCAAGCTCAAAGTGAACCTTGGCAACCTCCACTTGAGCAGCGGCTCGCTCCACCTGGTGCAAGCATGTTCAGTGGTTTTAAAGAGCCAGGGCGTCCTCCTTCATGTTACAAAAATAGTAGGGTGCCCTAAGGGCCCCTGCGATGGTCGGCCCAAGGGTTGAACTGAGCGAAGACAGGCGGGCAGGCTGTTCGCAGAACCTAGGCAAGGGCAGCCACGTCGCAATCGGGAAGGGGAGGCGAGTCGAAGGTCGCAAGATGCAGGACGGAAAAATTAGACGCCAGATTGGGCTTCTAGGAATTCATCGTTTATGCCCTTCAATCATTCAGCGCTTGCATCTAAGTCGGACCTAAGGACTTCATTTTGACCAGCAACTTTCAAGCCGACGGCAACAGTCACGGGTTGGTTGCAGAGGGGAGGGGTGACACGAGGAGGGGGGGCTACGATTTCGACCCGGACTCGGTATGATAGGGTTTCGAAGGGCGAGGTACCTTTCGGAACAGTTTCTCGCGAGCTTCGATTGTTCGAGGTTGCAAACAAAACTTCGTCGCTTTCAACTTGCTCCCCCCCAAAAACTCATTTCCCGGCCTTCTGATCCTCCTAAGTTTCGGTATGAAAGTGGCCAGCCAACGCGTATCGGCTCATGGTGCTTCGTGCCGTTTCTTGCTGTTGCGCAAAACCTGCGTAGGCTGTAGGCAGGAGCCTCATGCGCCCCTTATATGATTTTGTTGGCCAGACAGTGTCGTTTCGTCACATACGAGTCTTCGTGCAGGGGTGGGTGGGTTTCCGAGGTAGCCAAGCCAGCCGGGCAGATGGAGCCAAGCCGAGCCATATCGGAAGCATCCAGACAGTTTTCCGGAAACTAAAATTTCTGCGCTGAACAGAACAGCGCCAGAATGAGCAGGTGGTTGAAAGAGCTCGACATGCATGCAGCGCAATCGCTCGGGCTCTCCAGCGCATCTGCATGACATGCAACGAGAGCCGATTGGCACAATTTGTCTGACAGATTGCTCTCGTTGCCATTGCGAGCTATATCTGAGGGGCCGCTGCTCCCATCGACAAGTTAAAAAGCAGGTGCTCGGGACAAAGAAAAAAACATCCAGCTTGTTATTCTGACATTTTTCTTAACCGCGGCCACCAAAGAAGCCGGAGGTGACTCCATGGGGACTAGAATCCCGACAAGCAACTTGCGCGAAGTTTCCCAGAAGAGATGCTTGATCATGGGAAAAATGGTTGGTCTGACAAGACGAAATTTCGAAGGTTCGAAGGAGGGTTTTCCATCCCGACCATTTGAGGTCGTATCATACCTGTTCTTGGTCGAAATCGAAGGCCCTCCTCCTCGTGTCACCCCTCCCCTCTGGTTGGTTGTATTGTTTGACCAGCTTCCCACAGCTTCGACGGACCCAATCAAACTGAATTCCTGACCATTCCAGCAGACTGTTCGCCCATCTCCGGCTTTATGTTCAACCGTTCTAACAGGCAATATAACTAACAATCTCCTTCGCCAACCGTTTCTCCGTGATTTTCGACCGTCCCAACCGTTTTACGACCAATTTATACGATGTCGGTTAATTAACCATTTAACGAAAAATTTCGACATTTTTTCTCAGTTCCTATTACATAGGTCAGCAGCCTACCGGCCGACCAACTAGATAAATAGCTTAAACCATAATATATCCATGGCTCCTTGTACGCTTCAAGCTCAAAGAGAACCTTTGCAACCTCCACTTGAGCAGTGGCTCGCTCCACCTGGTGAAAGCATGTTCAGTGGTTTGGGAATCGTCAGGGTGCCCATATTTTATTTACCAAAATTGGCATAAAATAACATGACCTGGCCAAGTTACCAAGTTATGAGGAGCAGTGGCACCGGCCGTACCGGTGCACCGATGGCAAGCTGGCTCACTAAGTCCTGCCGCCCCTTTCCTTTCTTTACCTTCAAATGCCTAAACAGTAGTCAAGCTACAAGAGGAGCAGCGGCAAGCTGGCTCACTAAGTCCTGCCGCCCCTTTCCTTTCTTTACCTTCAAATGCCTAAACAGTAGTCAAGCTACAAGAGGAGCAGCGGCAAGCTGGCTCACTAAGTCCTGCCGCCCCTTTCCTTTCTTTACCTTCAAATGCCTAAACAGTAGTCAAGCTACAAGAGGAGCAGCGGCAAGCTGGCTCACTAAGTCCTGCCGCCCCTTTCCTTTCTTTACCTTCAAATGCCTAAACAGTAGTCAAGCTACAAGAGGAGCAGCGGCAAGCTGGCTCACTAAGTCCTGCCGCCCCTTTCCTTTCTTTACCTTCAAATGCCTAAAATAGCCTAAACAGTAGTCAAGCTACAAGAGGAGCAGCGGCAAGCTGGCTCACTAAGTCCTGCCGCCCCTTTCCTTTCTTTACCTTCAAATGCCTAACAGTAGTCAAGCTACAAGAGGAGCAGCGGCAAGCTGGCTCACTAAGTCCTGCCGCCCCTTTCCTTTCTTTACCTTCAAATGCCTAAAATAGCCTAAACAGTTGTCAAGCTACAAGAGGAGCAGCGGCAAGCTGGCTCACTAAGTCCTGCCGCCCCTTTCCTTTCTTTACCTTCAAATGCCTAAACAGTAGTCAAGCTACAAGAGGAGCAGCGGCAAGCTGGCTCACTAAGTCCTGCCGCCCCTTTCCTTTCTTTACCTTCAAATTCTAAAAACCTAAACAGTGTGTCCAACTACAAGAGGAGCCGCAGCTGGCTCACTAAGTCCTGCCGCCCATTTTCCTTTTCTTTACCTTCAAATGCCGAAACATTAGTCCAAGCCAGCGTCAAGCTGTGCTCACTGGAATGTCCTGCTGCGCCTTTTTCACGTTTCTTTTACGCTTCAAATGGCCAGTAAACAGTGTAGTCGGTTCAAGCTAGGCAAGAGGAGGCGAGGGGGTGGGGGGCGGCATGTGGCACGGCTCCCTGATGCCTGGCCGTCCCTTTCCTTTCTTTGTGCGCGTTCAAATGCCATAGGAGGTGGGTGTAGCCTAGACCTATTGGTCAAGCTACAAGAGGGTCAGCGGGCAAAAGCGCTGCTCACTACAAAAATCCCTGGCACGGCCTCCGCCCCTTTCCTTTCTTTACCTTCAAAATGCCTAAACAGTTGTCAAGCTACAAGAGGAGCAGCGGCAAGCTGGCTCACTAAGTCCTGCTGCCGCCCCTTTCCTTTCCTCAATGCCTTAGTCAAAGATACAAAGGAGCAGCGGCAAGCTGGCTCACTAAGCTGCCGCCCCTTTCTTTCTTTACCTTCAAATGCATAAAGTAGTCAAGTACAAGAGGAGCAGCGCAAGCGGCACTACGTCCTGCCGCCCCGTTCCTTTCTTACCTTCAATGCCTAAACAGTAGTCAAGCTACAAGAGGAGCAGCGGCAAGCTGGCTCACTAAGTCCTGCCGCCACCTTTCCTGTTCTTTACTTCAAATTGCCTAAAGAGCCCTAAACAGTAGTCAAGCTACAAGAGGAGCAGCGGCAAGCTGGCTCACTAAGTCCTGCCGCCCCTTTCCTTTCTTTACCTTCAAATGCCTTAAACAGTAGTCAAGCTAACAAGAGGAGCAGCGGCAAGCTGGCTCACTAAGTCTGCCGCCCCTTTCTTTCCTTTACCTTCAAAGCTAATAGCCTAACAGTTAGTCAAGCTACAAGAGGAGCAGCGGCAAGCTGGCTCACTAAGTCCTGCCGGCCCCTTTCCTTTCTTTACCTTCAAATGCCTAAACAGTTAGTCAAGCTACAAGAGGAGCAAGCGGCAACGCTGGCTCACTTAAGTCCTGCCGCCCCTTTCCTTTCTTTACCTTCAAAATAGCCTAACCGTAGTCAAGCTTACAAGAGGCGCAGCCGGCAAGCTGGCTCACTAAGTCCTGCCGCCCTTTTTACCTTTCTTTACCTTCAAATGCCTAAACAGTAGTCAAGCTACAAGAGGAGCAGCGGCAAGGCTGGCTCACTAAGTCCTGCCGCCCCCTTTCCTTTCTTTACCTTCAAATGCCTAAATAGCCTAAACAGTTGTCAAAGCTACAAGAGGAGCAGCGGCAAGCTTGGCTCACTAAGTCCTGCCGCCCCTTTCCTTTCTTTTACCTTCAAATGCCTAAACAGTAGTCAAGCTACAAGATGAGCAGCGGCAAGCTGGCTCACTAAGTCCCTGCCGCCCCTTTCCTTTCTTTACCTCAAATGCCTAAAATTAAGGCCCTAAAAAGTTGTCAGCTACAAGAGGAGCAGCGGCAAGCTGGCTCACTAAGTCCTGCCGCCCCTTCTCCTTTCTTTACCTTCCAAATGCCTAAACAGTAGTCAAGCTACAAGAGGAGCAGCGGCAAGCTGGCTCACTAAGTCCTGCCGCCCCTTTCCTTTCTTTACCTTCAATGCCTAAACAGTAGTCAAGCTACAAGAGGAGGCAGCGGCAAGCTGGCTCACTAAGTCCTGCCGCCCCTTTCCTTTCTTTACCTTCAAATGCCTAAACAGTAGTCAAGCTACAAGAGGAGCAGCGGCAAGCTGGCTCACTAGCACTGCAGACCTTTCCTTTTTACCTTCAAATGCGCAAAAGTGTAGCACAGAGGGCATCGGCAATCTGGTCACAAGTCCTGCCGACCCTTCTTTACCTTCAAATGGTGTGTGTTAACAGCAACGTTGTCAATGCTACAGAGGAGCACGGCAAGCTGTCTCACTAAGTCCATGCCGGCCCGCTTTCCTTTTGCTTTAACCTTCAAATGCCTAAACAGTATCAAGCTACAAAGAGCAGTGGGCAAGCTGGCTGCACTAGTCCTGCCGCCCCTAGTTCCTTGCTTTACCTTCAATGCCTGAAACAGTAGTCAATGCTACAAGAGGGAGGGGCAGAGCGGGCAAGGCGGGCTCACTAAGTCCTCTGCCGCCCCTTTCCTTTCTTTACCTTCAAATGCCTAAACAGTAGTCAAGCTACAAGAGGAGCAGCGGCAAGCTGGCTCACTAAGTCCTGCCGCCCCTTTCTTTTCTTTACCTTCAAATGCCTATTATAGCCTAAACATAGCACGAAATAGTCAAGTTACACGAGGAGCAGTGGCAACCTCGTTCACAAAGTCCTGCTGCAGCTTTTCTTTATACGCCTATACAATACGCCTATACAATCCTAAAATAGGATAAACATAGCCTAAATTACAATGAAATAGCCAAGTTACCGGGCTAGCAGACTTTAAAAGCCCGAAATAGACTCAAAACATGACATTACCAAGTTACCTAAGGAGGAAGCAGCAAGCTGGTTCACAAACCCCTGCTGCCGCTTTCCTTTCTCCACCTAAACAATCAATAAAACACCTGAAACAGCCTAAAAATAGCTTTTAATAACATGAAATAGCTAAGTTTCCTGATGAGTAGCAGCAAGCTGGTTCACTAACCCCTCAGGAAAGCTGCAGCAGGGCCTGCTGCCGCTTTCCTTTCTTCACCTAAACAATCATAAAAACACCTGAAACAGCCTAAATCTGCCTTAAATAACATGAAAACGAAAAACGAAAATAACACGAGAACAAAAAAAGTTATTTGATGAGCAGCGGCAACCTGGTTCACACAGTCCTGCTGTAGCTTTTCTATCTCCACCCTAAACAATCCTCAAAAACCCTGGAACAGCCTAAAATTAGCCTAAAACCCCTGAATTACCAAGTTACCTGATGTGCAGCTGCAACCTGGTTCACAAAGTCCTGCTGTAGCTCTTCTATCTTCACCCTTAGCAATCCTAAGAAACCCCGAAACAGCCTAAAAAAAACGAATTACCAAGTTACCTGATGTGCAGCAGCAACCTGGTTCACAAAGTCCTGCTGTAGCTTTTCTATCTCCACCCTAAATAATCCTCAAAAACCCTGAAACAGCCTAAAAATAGCCTTAAAAACCTGAATTGCCAAGTTACCTGATGTGCAGCAGCAACCTGGTTCACACAGTCCTGCTGTAGCTTTTCTATCCCACCCTAAACAATCCCCCAAAACCCTGAAACAGCCTAAAAATAGCCTTAAAAACCTGAATTATCAAGTTACCTGATGTGCAGCAGCAACCTGGTTCACAAAGTCCTGCTGTAGCTTTTCTTTCTCCACCGCCAGCTCCTGCTCGTGAATTCTTGACACCACTTTTTTCTGTACAGGGAGGATGGGTGATGATACGACATTGCAATGTTATTGATAAGCCACAGTTGACTCAAGTTGCAAATATATGTTGGAAGATTTGGGTAGGTAGGAATGGGTGTAGTAGTGAGAGCACCTAGAAAGACCAATTGCAAAATCAAAAATCAGAAAAACCTAAACCTTGTGAGAGGGCATAGAAACCCAGACCTCGTGAGAGCACAAAGATAGACATACAACCACACAATGAAGAAATATTATGAATTATTCATGATAATAAAAAATAATAATAACCCTAGACCTCGAGAGAGCACATAGAAATACAAACAATCACACAAGTAAACAAGTAATAGACAATACGAATAACACATTATAATAAAAACCCTAAACCTTGTGAGAGCGCATAGAATGACGTACTAATTGCAAAAGAGAAGAAGAAAGGATTATAGCCCTAAACCTTAAAAGAGCGTATACAAAGACATACCAATTAAAAAATACAATTATCACTGTAGCATGCATTCAGGGCTCCTGTTAGTAAAAATACATATACTTGGGATTCAGTTATCAGTGTGTTTTCCCGTTTGAGCCCCTCCTGATACCACCCTGTGAGAGCTCATAGACACTGTATCTAGTAGGGGCTACTCATGACAGCTTCCTGCCAGCCCCACTAGCCAGCCACTGAGTCAAACCCAAAGCTTGCAGCTGCTTAGAAGCTGCTATGCACAAAGAATAAACAGTGCTATTACAAAAATGAAAAATATACCAGCATGTCTCTTCCCTTGTTGTTACATACCGGCCCATGCCTGCAAAAAATCAATTTGTTCCTTATTTACACAGGTCTACCCGTTTGACAGCCCTTGAGGTGGTTGGGAGGGTAGGTGGGTGTTTGCCAGCCTGGAGCCTTCAAACAGCGGCTGCAAGGAAGATATTTGTCAGAGTTTGGCTTATTTACACATGTCTATCTGTTTGACAGCCCTTGAGGTGGTTGGGAGGGTAGGTGGAGGTGGAGGGTAGGGCTCCTGCCCCCTTGAAGAGGGGGCTTGGCCAATAAATGTGTTTATATAAGGACCCTTGTCTGTACTGAACTTTTGTTTGCATGATGTTTATTAGTCTCCCATGGCTCCGTCAAGCTGCGGGCACATTTGGAGTTCAGTAGGGCACCAGGAAAAATGCAATCATCATCATGAATTAAAACGAAAGTTAAATTTATGTATTTGGAACAATCACAGAGGACTACATAAATATTACAGCTAGCTACCTGTATGACCCAGGTGCGACCCAGGGCACTACATAAATATTACAGCTAGCTACCAGTATGACCCAGGTGCGACCCAGGGCACTACATAAATATTACAGCTAGCTACCTGTATGACCCAGGTGCGACCCAGGGCACTACATAAATATTACATTGCTGGTTTTTGTGTTTTTTTTTGTGTTTTTGTTTTGGGGAAAAGGTGGGGGGGGGTGTTTTTGGTGGAGTGTGTTTTTTTTGGTTTGTTGAGTGGTGAGGGGGGGGGGGGCGGGGGGGGTGGGGGGTGGGGGGGGGGGGGGGGGGGGGGGGGAGAGGGGGGGGGGAGGGACCCCCCCCCCCCCCCCCAAAAAAAAAAAGGGGGGGGAGGGCCCCCCCCCCCCGCCCCCCCCCCCCCCCCCCCCCCCCCCCCCCCCCCCCCCCCCCCCCTAGGCTACCTGTAATGACCGCAGGTGTCGACGCGCAGGCACTACCTAATATTAAAGGCTAGCTACCTGTACGACCCAGGTGCGACCCAGGGCACAAAGCATTTTCTCGCAGTCGCACTTTGTGGTGACCAAGGGCCCATTTTGCCCTAAACTCGCACACCTGAGGGTCGCATGGGAGTCGCATCGCGTCGCACAATGTGCAACCGATCGCACACAAAAAGAACTGACATGACCATACACACCTCAAACTTGTGCCGCCTCTCTGCCTCCTCCCCTCTCCTTGCTTTCGCCATGGAGTCCCGAAGAGCTTGCTTCAGCACATAGGCTCGATTGGACAAAGACTTTTGTGTCTTTGCTCCTCCCTCAGCCATCATCTGTACTGCCTGGAATTGGTGCCATGTCAGTATCTGATATTTCAGGTGTGCCGGAGCGGGGCAAATGATTTGCACAAATAGCCTGATGCAGCCTAAGAATATCCTACCATAGCCTGAAATAGCCTGAAGCAGCATAAAAATAGCATACCATTGTCAGAGGGGGGGGGGGGGGGGGGGGGGGGGGGGGGGGTGAAATGACCACCAAAATGACCACAACATCCTACTTCGTAGAGATCTCAGGGAGGATGAAGAATTCGGTTGCGTTTCTCGATTTGGACCAGTAGAAAAAGTAATGGGCTTCCAACGCTTGTGTGTGTAGGAAGGGAGGGGGGGGGGGGGGGGGGGGGGGGGGGGGGGGGGGGGGACAAATCTAAAACAATTAGGTACATTCCAGACACTTTCAGCTGCAGTTCAGCAGGCAATTTCTAGCCCTCAGAATGACCTGGGAGTGGAGCTAGGTTGTTCCTCTACTAAATACCACTCCATATATGCTATTGAGGAGAGATCCACCACATATTCTGCCCAGTCTCCAGAACTACTAAGTAAATTATATAGCTGCGCTAGCCTTCGCCTCTTATTACACGAGAGCCTGTTGACATATTCTGCCACCACCACATGCCTACCCTCGCCAATACAATGCCACCACCACATGTAAGATGGAATACAAGCCTGCTAGCAGCCTATCACGTCATGGAGATTCTTACAGTGGCAAGCAGCTGCACCCGCCTTTGCCTCTTATTACGTGATAACCTTTTCTGCCACCAATACCACCACCACCTGCCTACCATAGCCAATACAATGCCACCACCACATGTAAGGTGGAGTACAAGCCTGCTAGTAACCTCTCGCCTCATGTAAATCCTTGAACTGGTGAGCTGCTTTGCCCGCCTTTACCTCTTATTACATACGAGCTGTTTCTGCCACCACTACCACCACTACCACATGTAAGGTGGAATACAAGCCTGCTAGCACCCCTTCACCCCATGTACATCCTTACACTGGTGCGCCAGAGATTATTTCAGAGAGTATGAGCCCCCCCCCCCCCCCCCCCCCCCCCCCCCCCCTAAATTTAGTGTCACCGCACTTGCAGAACCAATACATAACCGCGCTTGCTAGCAACCTATCACCTCATGTAGATCCTTACACTGGTCAGTAGCTGCACCTGATTTTGCCTCTTATTACATGATAGCTTTTCCTGCCAGCAATACCACCACCACCACATGTAAGGCACTACCGCGCTTGCTAGCAACCTATCACCTCATGCAGATCCTTACACTGGTGAGCAGCTGCACCCGCCGTTGCTTCTGATTCCATGAGAGCCTTTTCTGCCACCAATACCACCACCACATGTAAGGTGGATTTAAAGCCTGATAGCAACCTCTCAACCCATGCAGATCCTATCACTGGTGAGCCAGAGATTATATTCAGAGTATGAGCCCCCACCCTAAATTGATTGAACTCATATTTTATGAAGGAAGCTTTTATTTTAGATTGGTCACCGCACTTGCATAGGGAACGGCAAATCGTATGATGCTGACCAAAGACGAGTATGATATCATATGATATCATACACAAATCATATGATTTAATATCATATGATTTGATGCCCCAGGCCAAAGTTACCGCCGTCATCATATGATATCATATTGCCGATCCCTACGCTTGCATGACCAAGACACAGCCCCGCTTGCTAGCAACCTCCCACCCTATGCAGATCCATACACTAGTAATCAGCTGCACCCGCCTTTGCTTCTGATTCCATGAGAGCTTTTTCTGCCACCAAGACCACCACCACCACATGTATAGTGGTTTTAAAGCCTGCTAGCAGCCCCTCACCTCATGCAGATTCTTACACTGGTGAGCAGCTGCACCCGCCTTTGCCTCTTATTACACGCGAGCTTTTTCTGCCACCAATACCAGTACCTCCACCACCAAATGTAAGGTGGAATTAAAGCCAGCTAGCAACCTCTCACCTCATGCAGATCCTTACACTGGTGAGCAGCTGCACCCGCCTTTGCTTGTGATTCCATGAGAGCCTTTTCTGCTTCTTTCAGGGATGTCTGAAGGTCCAACACCTTCTGCGATTGGTCCCGCACTTTGGTTTCCAGCACCCTCACCGTCTCATCCATGTCTTGTAGCTGAAACAGGTGATAAATAGTGTTCAGTTAATTCTGAACAAATGCATGGTAACCTTACCAAGTCCATGATAACTTGGGAATGCACTTAATAATTATCCCCCGTAGCTTCTTTTCCAGTGCTACTGTTACAGCTCTGTAGATGGCGGCTTAAAGCAGAAGTAAGGCAGGCATGAGTTTGTTTACATAATTTAACGATACACAATGGTCTGAGAGAGAGGGTGAGGATACTCACCCCACTTTCCTCATGGATATAATGCCAGTAGTGATTTTTTTCATGCGAAGCATCACAAATTGAGCGACTCGGTGTGACCCCAGTGCGACGTGCTGCCCCCTGAACCCTGTAAAACATGGAGCCCGCAGGTTCTGTGGCCAATTTTGACTAGTTTAGCCAGAGCCATGCAGCAACATCCAGCGACAGAATGGCGACATGTTGTTGAAAACAAAAACACTGTCAAATGCATAGGTCACCGCTGGTTCATTGTTGGGCTACTCATGGAAGCTTCCCACCAGCTCCATAAGCCAGCCACTGGGGGTAAGGCCAAAGATTTCAGCTGCCTTTGAATGCCTGTCATATCAGCTTTCATATGCACTAGCTAGATTCAGGTATGGCTCAAGGACAGGGAAATGGAGCTGCCTAGAAGCTGCTGCTCATAGTTCAACACAGATACAGTGCAGGTCACACACTTTGGCTTCAGTGGACTTTGAAGGTAGGGGAGCTGCCTAGAAGCTGCTGCTCATAGTTCAACACAGGTACAGTGCAGGCCACACACTTTGGCTTCAGTGGACTTTGAAGGTAGGGGAGCTGCCTAGAAGCTGCTGCTCATAGTTCAACACAGATACAGTGCAGGTCACACACTTTGGCTTCAGTGGACTTTGAAGGTAGGGGAGCTGCCTAGAAGCTGCTGCTCATAGTTCAATACAGATACAGTGCAGGCCACACACTTTGGCTTCAGTGGACTTTGAAGGTAGGGGAGCTGCCTAGAAGCTGCTGCTCATAGTTCAACACAGATAGAGTGCAGGTCACACACTTTGGCTTCAGTGGAATTTGAAGGTAGGGGAGCTGCCTAGAAGCTGCTGCTCATAGTTCAACACAGATACAGTGCAGGTCAATGGGTAACCCTGGGGGTTCCCGCCCCCCAGCAGGGGGGGCTATGCCTTTTGGACTTTTTTGGAATCCCTTGACTGGGAGCTTTACATCTATGTATGAGCTTTGCATGCATGTAACCAAGTTCAAGTTCGAGAAAGAAAAATAGCGCACCTTGGCTTCAGTGGATTTTGAATCCCTTGTCTGGGAGCTTTGCATATCGACGACGGCGAGCAGCCAAATTGATGGCTGAAGCTATTCGACCAAGTTCAAGTTCACGTATACATAGTGAACTAGGGCCTTTTTTTTATTGAAAGGCCTTTTGGTGGGTAGGTTACAACAAGTTATTATCAGAGTGACCTGGCCAGGTATTTGAACTGTCCAATCCGCTTAGTGCGCTCTCTGGTTTCCCCATGCGATACCCACGGGGGGGACTTGGAATTGGCTCTGACTTGGACTTGGAATTGGCAAGTGGGCTTTGAATCCCTTGACTTTAAGCTTCGCATGTTGACAACAGCGAGCAGCCAAATTTCTGGCTGAAGCTATGTAACCAAGTTCAAGTTCAAGAAGATTAACATTCAAGTTCAGGTAAATAAAAAATTCAAGTTCAAATTCAAGTTCAAGAAAAGAAACTAATTCAAGTTCAAGAAAATAAACAAATCCAAGTTCAAGAAAAAAAATGCAAGTTCAAGTTCAAGAAAACATACCTTGGCTTCAGTGGACTTTGAATCCCTTGACTAGGAGCTTTACATGCATGTATGAGCTTTGCATGTATGTAACCAAGTTCAAGTTCAAGAAAGAAAAAAGCGCACCTTGGCTTCAGTGGACTTTGAATCCCTCGACTGTGAGCTTTGCATGTTGAGCACTTGGTCTTGAAGATGCTGGATATGGTATGCCTGGTCCATCAGGTACTCTCGGTAGTCCCTGCAGAGGGTGGTGGGGTGGGTTTAGGATTTTAGGGTTAAGGGTCCCTGCAGAGGGTGGTGGGGTGGGTTTAGGGTTTTAGGGTCACTGCAGATGGTGTTGCGACGGGTTTAGGTTTTAGGGTTAAGGGTTCCTACAGAGGTTGGTGGGGTGGGTTTAGGGTTTTAGCGGCCCTACAGGTTTCGGTGTTATGGGTTCAGGGTTTGAGGATAAAGGGCCCCTGCAGAGGGTGGTGTGGTGGGTTTAGGGTTTTAGGGTTAAGGGTCCCTGGAGAGGGTGGTTTGGTGGGTTTAGGATTTTAGGGTTAAGGGTCCCTGCAGTGGGTGGTGTGGTGGGTGTGGGGTTTCAGAGTTAAGGGACCCTGCATAGGGGGGTGCAGAGGGTTTATAGTTTTAGGGTCCCAACAGAGGGTGGTGTGGTGGGTCTACGATTTTAGGGTCCCTACGGATGGTGGTGCGATAAGTTTAGGGTTTTAGGGTTAAGGGTCCCCACAGAGGGTGGTGCGGTGGCGGCAATGTTTTTTATTTCAGATTTCTGCAGGCCAGGTTGAGTAGCTACTTGGGGCATAATGGGGATTGCTTTCAGTCATGTGGTACAGCAGCCAGTCATGCGGTACAGCAGCCAGTGTGACATTTAACGCAATAGAAACTGCGGTAGGTAGGTTGGGTTGTTGGGGTTGTTAGGAGTGGGGAGTAAGTATTCAGTTCAATTTGTTGACAGGCGCCTTTCTTGTGCCTGCCATTGCATCAGAGTGTCTGTGTGTCTGTGCCTGTCTGTCCCTGTCTGTGTCTATGTGTCTGTCTTTGTATCTGTGAGCCTGTCTGTGTGCCTGTCTCTCCCTGTCTGTGTCTGTGTGCATGTCTGTGTGTCTGCGTCCTGTCTGTGTGTCTGTGTGCATGTCTCTCCCTGTCTGTGTCTGTGTGCATGTCTGTGTGTCTGCGTCCCTGTCTGTGTGTCTGTGTGCCTGTCTCTCCCTGTCTGTGTATGTGTGCATGTCTGTGTGTCTGCGTCCCTGTCTGTGTATCTGTGTGCCTGTCTCTCCCTGTCTGTGTCTGTGTGCATGTCTGTGTGTCTGCGTGTCTGTGTGTCTGTGTGCCTGCCTGCCTTTGTGTCTGTCTGTGTCAGCCCAAGTACCAGGGGAATGTGAGTATGTCTCACTTGTAGGGAATGGCAATATGACGCTGGCAGTCTGAACAGGTCACAGTTACAATTTATATACAATACCATATTATGCAATTTGTCCATATCATATGATATCAAACTCGTACTTGATTAACATCATATAACATGCCGGTCCCTACTCACATGAAGGGAATGGCTAAGTAAATTAATATTGGTGAATGAGTAATATTAGCGAATATTAGTTAATATTAGACGGCCTAGTCAGAATTTTGAATGTAATTGGAGAACTAATATGATTGTGACAATTTAATCATATTAGACAGGGTATCCCTCCTATTAGTTAACAATAGTTTTTTAAACAAGTCCTATGCAGCGCCGCAAGCGGAAATTGGTGGAGTGTGTTGGCTACAGAACGACAGGTGGCAACTGAAATGGAGCTGACCGAAGCCAGTTAGTTGTGAGGCAGTTTGCTGACGTGTCAGGCTTCAATTTCCGGTCGGTCGGACGCACAGACGGACAAATGGGTAACCATGGGGGCTCTCGCCCCCAATAAGGGGGGGCTCCGCCTAAAATAATATTAGTTGCCCTTCCCTACTCACATGTCAATATGAGTCACATGTCAATATGAGTCACATGTCAATATGAGTCACACGTCAATACGAGTCACATGTCAATATGAGTCACATGTCAATATGAGTCACATGTCAATACGAGTCACATGCCAATACGAGTCACATGTCAATACGAGTCACATGTCAATATGAGTCACATGTCAAAATGAGTCACATGTCGATACGAGTCACATGTCAATACGAGTCACATGTCAATATGAGTCACATGTCAATATGAGTCACATGTCAATATGAGTCACATGTCGATACGAGTCACATGTCAATACGAGTCACATGTCAATACGAGTCACATGTCAATATGAGTCACATGTCAATATGAGTCACATGTCAATACGAGTCACATGTCAATACGAGTCACATGTCAATATGAGTCACTTGTCAATATGAGTCACATGTCAATATGAGTCACATGTCAATACGAGTCACATGTCAATACGAGTCACATATTAATATGAGCCACATGTCAATATGAGTCACATGTCAATATGAGTCACATGTCAATACGAGTCACATGTCAATATGAGTCTCATGTCAATACGAGTCACATGTCAATACGAGTCACATGTCAATACGAGTCACATGTCAATATGAGTCACATGTCAATATGAGTCACATGTCAATATGAGTCACATGTCAATACGAGTCACATGTCAATACGAGTCACATGTCAATACGAGTCACATGTCAATATGAGTCACATGTCAATATGAGTCACATGTCAATATACTCACATATCAATATGAGTCACAACATCCAGCATCCACTTAGTCTTCTGGGCCTCACGCCAGTTTGCGCCTGCATATCTTTGAATCAGAGTCCCTGCCCGATGCTTGAGCCTGCAGTGTGGTGAGAAGGTTGGTTGTTGGTTGGTTGGATGGTTGGTAGTGGTTGGTTGGATGGTTGGTAGTTGGTTGGAGCCTGTAGTGTGGTAAGAAGGGAGAGAATGTTTGGCTTCAAAAACACCTCTTATGTGAGGGGACCTGCATATCATATCATGGTGACCAAAGGCAGGTATGATATTATACAAATTGCATCATATGATGTTGTACATAAATTGTAAGTTTAGCCTGATCAGACTGCCGGCATTATATGATACAATATGATGACACGATAACGGCAATATGGTATCATACAATATCATGTTATCATATGATATCATATACTACTGGCAGTCTGACTAGGCTGAAGCTACCATTTCTCCACAACATCATATGAATATATGATGCAATTTGTATAATATCATACTCGCCTTTGGTCAAAATCATACGATATGCTGATCCCTACATCTGACTCATGAAAGACAGTTAATGCTGTTAACCTCACTGGTTGAGCATGCAGTGAATGTGGGACCAGATCCACAGGCACTTCGATATAAGCCCCCCCTTGACTCCCTCGAGACGCGGGAACCAGGGCTTTTTTAAAATCTGAAAGTGGTAGCTGTATGGTTTTAGGCTTCCTCCAGGGACAGCGTTTCAGTGTTTGTATAGCTTGTAAAGCTTTTGAAGGGCAATTTAGGGCAAAACAAAAACTAGCAGGAACATTAAGGGTCCCAAAGAGCACCAGAAAAAGTAATAATAATAATAATCATTATCATCATCATCGTCGTTACTTGAAGATTTGAAAAACATCATTGTTGAGGATCACCTGATCTTCTGAGATGGTGTTGTTGGCTTCAGCTCAGTGACCGGCGGGTTGCCGATGGGTCGCCTTGTGTACTCTATGGGTAACCTGCCTCCGCCTTTGGGTTTCTCCAAGGTTAGGCTGCGTAGGCCCCCGTCAAGGCTTGCTTCCAGACTCAGCCGCCTCTGAGCTGTTGGCTTGCTTGTCATAAGACCTGTGTGTGTGTTTGTGTGTGTGTGTGTGTGTGTGTGTGTGTGTGTGTGTGTTTGTGTGTGTGTGTGTGTTGGGGGGGGGGGGGGGGGGGGGGGGGGACTGATTTGCATGGCTCCACGCATGGCAGGGTGGTGGTGCATGGGGGCGGTATGTGCTGCAACGCAATGCAAGGAGGTTGCCGCCTCTGTGCTGTTGGCTTGCTTGTCACAAGACCTGTGTGTGTGTGTGTGGTGGTGGTGGTGGTGGTGGGGGGACTGATTTGCATGGCGCCATGCATGGCTGGATTGCAGGGTGGTGGTGCATGGGGGCGGTATGTGCTGCAACGCAATGCAAGGAGGTTGCCGCCTCTGAGCTGTTGGCTTGCTTGTCATTTCAAACTGGAGAATGGGTTTCACAAATGACTAGGGGTCGGCTATGTTATATAATGTAAGTGAATAAATAATATTATTTAATATTCTATCATATTAGTCAGACAAGCCTTCTCACCAGAATTTCGAATTTATTTGAAAAACTAATATTATTGTGACACAATAATAATATTAGTTAATATTAGTTTTTTAAACATTAATATTAGTTGCCGTTCCCTACAAATGACTGGTTTGCATGAATGGGCCGAATAAATGAATTGTCTGAATGTGTGGGTTGCATTAGTGGGATGCATGAACACATATAATGATTGGGTCAAAGGAATGCGTGGAAGCATTTGGGGTCAAAGAAATGCATGAATGCATGCATGAGGGGTCATATGCATGCATGGAAGCATGAGCGGTCAAAGGAATGCATGGAAGCATGAGGGGTCAACGGAATGCATGGAAGCATGAGCGGTCAAAGGAATGCATGGAAGTATGAGGGTTCAAAATAATGCAAGAAAGCACGAGGGGTCAACGGAATGCATAAAAGCATGAGGTTTCAAAGGAATGCATGAATGCATTTGGGGTCAAAATAATGCAAGAAAGCATGAGGGGTCGAAGGAATGCATGGAAGCATGAGGGGTCAGAAGAATGCAAGAAAGCAAGAACAAAACAAGATTGTAATCAGGCTTGCGCCACAACTTTTGCTGGAAACCGGACCCACATAAAGCTGGGAAAAAACTGGACACTCACCGGTTTGAGATTACTGAGAACATGTTATATTATTAAGGAACGGCAATATGATACCATATGATATCATGTCATCATATGATGCCGGCAGTCTGATTAGGCTAAAGTTATCATTTATGTACAAAATCATATGCAATTTGTAAGATATCATATATCTCATACTCACCTTTGTTCAACATCAGATGATGTGCTGGTCCCTGTCTATTAGCCTTCAGGCTGCTCAGTGTCAGGCGGAGTGAAAATGGGAAGTTTAAAAACTACGACATGACACTCTGAGCACAGAATGCAATCACATGGGCTAACTCACCATATGGGCTTGGGTGAACTTGATGATCCTATTACTGCTCTGATAGGAGCAGCAATGCGGCTGGTGCTGAGGACATGGGGGGAATAAACACTACTACTCAGTACTCACTCCTGAGTACAGGATGCAATCTCATGGGCTAACTCACCATATGGGCTTGGGCGAACTTGATGATCCTATTACTGCTCTGATAGGAGCAGCAATGCGGCTGGGGCTGAGGACATGGGGAGTATAAACACGACTACTCAGTACTCACTCCTGCGTACAGGATGCAATCTCATGGGCTAACTCACCATATGGGCTTGGGCGAACTTGATGATCCTATCACTGCTCTGATAGGAGCAGCAATGCGGCTGGGGCTGAGGACATGGGGAGTACAAACACTACTACTCACTAGAGACCGGCAAATCAAATGATGCTGACCAAAGAGGGGTATGATATCATATGATATCATACACATATCATATGATTTAATATCATTTGATATGATGCCGTAGGCCAAAGTTACCTTGTCAGACTGCCGGCATCGTATGATATCATATGATGACATGATATCATATGATATCATATTGCCGCCCCCTACTACTCACTCCTGAGTACAGGATGCAATCTCATGGGCTAACTCACTATATGGGTTAGGAGGAGCCAGGGAGGATTGCAGCGATAGTAGCAGAGGTCTGCTTTGGGGAAGTTGATGGTCCCAGTACTGCTCTGCTCTAGAAACTGCAGTGCGGCTGGCGCTGGGGACTTGGAAGTATGAACACTACTACAAACTTCTGAGTACAAAATGCAATCACGCAGGTTTACTCACCATATGGGGCGGGAGGGGCCTTGGAGGATTGCAGAGATAGTAGCAGAGGTCCGCTTTGGGGAAGTTGATGGTCCAAGTACTGCTCTGACAGGAACAGCAATGTGGCTGGTTCTGGGGACATGGAAAGTGTTAACACTACTACACACTCCTGAGTACAGGATGCAATCTCATGGGCTAACTCACCATATGGGGTAGGAGGAGCCATGGAGGATTGCAGCGATAGTAGCAGAGGTCCGCTTTGGGGAAGTTGATGGTCCAAGTACTGCTCGGTAAGGAACTGCGGAGCGGCGGGTCCTGGGGACATTGCTTGAGTAGACCCTGTCCCGTGGCCACTCCACCTGCCTCGCCCCTCATAGCCAACTGTGGAAGGTTCTCTCTGCCCCTCAGCGCCCAGCTCATGCTGGGATGGGGCCCATGTGCGGAGGACCTCCTTGTCATATGCAGGGGAGGCTTGAGGACTATGAAAGGTTGTGCTTCCCTCCCATGCTTGCTTGGGTTCTGCAGTCATGCTATTGATGATAGCTGCTTGGTGAGCTGGATGATGATAGCTGGTAGGCAGATTGAGGTCCGTGGCGGGTTGTATTGAGGTGGGTTTGGCGAATTGAGGTGGGTTGGGCCTTCGCCCTCTGTTATACTCGTTTAGGGGCGTGTCGGGTTCACCCTTTCTTCGGCACGTCTGGTCCTGAAATGGATTCGCACGGCAACGATGCTTTGTCACGTTCGACAGACACTTCGAGAGGCCAGTTAATGGTCGAAAGGAAGGGAGAAGAGTGGGACAGGGCAGAGCTAGTACACCAGCGATAGGGAGCGCCCGCCACGAAGGTATTAGTTGACAGGGGGGAGTTACAACGAAACGGGGGGGATACGCTCGACTGGAGGCGTTATAAGCTCTCGACAGATGAGGAGAATTTTGGAGTGCAAAGATGCGTGTTGTGACGGGGGATGAAACGGAGTTGACCAACTTGGCGAACTCTGTGGAGAACCTGGCGTGAGGAACGTGGAGGTAGGTTGGGACCCTGGTTGGGACTGGCAGTGCGAAGGTACGAAATGATAGATGGCTTGGAAGCTAAATTCGCTTTCCAAGAAGAGATAGTCCTGTTCCGAGGAGCGCAGTTCGGTTTTGGGTGGATACAGGCGACAGCTGGACCTGGGTCAGGCATGAGTCATGAGACCACGCCAACAAATCACCAGACCACGCCAACGAAGCTGCTGCCACCACGGCAGCTGCACGCTGACCACGCCGACCACGAATAATATCGTCCCAAACCTGAAGTCTACCATTGATCTATATGCCGACCAATTGATATATGGTCGACAATTGAGCGGGCTTTCCGCATCGCCCTGTATTAACCAGACGCTTCGCACCTCTCACAGCCTTACAGCGCCAGCCGCTTTACTGCTCGCCAAATTACCTATCGAAGTCACTCTTCAGCCACCCCCGAATCATAATCGAGTCACTCGTCAGACATCCCTGAACTGGCATGCAGCCACTCATAAGCAATATCTGAAAAATCTGAATCACGTTAGAGTAGAGATCATCACTGTAGAGTGGAATTCACCTTCTGAATCATCGTCGAGTAGCTGAGTAGACCATGGGAGGCGCATGGAGGGCGTGCTAGTACATAAGCATGACGCAGCTCCTAAATGATGAGGAGCATGCAACAGCAACTGACCCACAATCAAGGCCACCTGCTGATAAGAGCAAAGCCTCGTACAGAGGCCGACTGGCGCCCTCTCCCACCGGCTACCTTCACATGGGTCATGCTCAGGTTCGTCATTAGCCAGCCTCTGGGGTAAGATCAAAGCTTTCAGCTGCATTTGAATGCCTGTCATATCAGCTTTCAGATGCACTAGCTAGATTCGGGTATGGCTCAAGGAAAGTGAAAGGGAACTGCCTAGAAGCTTCTACTCGTAGCTCAAAATCCTGAAACTTGAGAACCTGGCCTGAGAATTCTGACAATGAGACCTGGAAATCGATAATTACAATACATCTATGAATTGTCAGAAATTTTGCCTGGGAAAGTGGACGCACGAACAACCAGACCCAAATCAAAATCCAAATCAAAATCCAATTCATCCGCTGAGTTGCTATAAAAGCGCTCCCACTTTGCTTGCAGACATTCTGGTGGGCCCAAGAGCGTGCACAGGCGTCAGGGGGGCAGCTCATCCTCCGGAATGATGACCTGGATTTTGATCGGGTGAAGCCAGAATTTGTGTCAGGGTTTGTTGAGGACCTGCGGTGCGTTTGTATCTGTGTGTGCAGATGACCCGCAATGTGTTTGTATGGGGTTGTACTGAGGATCTGCGGTGTGTTTTTATCAGGGTCTGTCATGGATATGCAATTCGTTTGTTATGGGCTTCGTCATGGACCTGTGGTGCGTTACAGGGCTTTTTTTCAAGTTTCAAGTAGCTATATGGTTGTTGGCCTCCTCCAGGGACAACGTTTTAGTGCTTTTTATAGCTTTGTATAGCCTTTTCGGGAGGAGAAAAAAAAGATAGTTCACACCATGCCTAAAAAACCTTGGGAGGGCTGACCCCCCCCCCCCCCCCTAGATAGAAATAACCCCTTTTTTTAAACCTTAGATATGGATTCTGGGGGTTACAGTATAGTGCACATAATGGCATCCTCGGAATTCCCACATAGGGATTGTGTGATGGTCAAAATCAGTTCTGCAGCCCCTCAGGGGCTCTTGGTTGCCCAAGTACCGTATTCACCCTTCAACTTTGCACGGGGCGGCCCAAAACTGGAGTTCTCATTATTTAAAACAAAACTGGAGCAGGACAGTTTGCTTAGCATGGTTCAGCTACACTTCCCCTTGGGTCCCACGGTGGAGGGTCGGGGCGGTGGTTGGGTGGGTTGGGTTTAGGGGGGGGGGGGGGGGGGGGGGGGGGGGGGGGCGGGGGGCTGGGAACATACCCCCCCTCCCCCCCCCCCCCCCCCCCACACACACACACACACACACACACACACACCCATACCCACTCACCCATTCACCCATTCACCCACCCATACTCACCCATATGACCTGCCCATTCACCCACCCATATTATCAACACATGCCCAGCCATTCACCCACTCATACTCTGGGCTGGGTGTTGGGGTTGAGGGGGGGGGGGGTTGGGGGGGGGGGGGGGTACATACTTCTTGCATGAGGTCCAAAGTGGTGCTGATAGACTCCCCTTACCAAGGCCTACTTATGGGTGGTCTCAGAATGTAATTTGGAGGTCTGAGTAAAAAGTTAGCAAAAAACAAAATGAGGGCTGACCCTCCCCTCCCCCCCCCCTCCCCCCCCCCCCTAAATGAAGTGCTCAAAATGACCTGAAAAGTAACTTTAAATACCGCCATGATGCATGCAATTACAGCCCTGTTCTCAGAAAAAATCAATCGGCATGACTGGAAATTTTGAGGCCTGGGCTCCTCCTGGCCTTTTAAACCTTTTTCCAAAGGGCCATTTAGGGCAAGAAAAAAAGAAGTTTAAATTTGTTTAGCAATATTTTTGCCAAAACAGGGTTAAAACTAGCGATCACTGCATAAAGCGGAAATCAAGACCAGGACGAACATTCAGGTCGGCAGTGAATTTGTACTGAGGCTTGTTAGGGATCTGTGCTGACTTTGTACCATGATCAGCGAGAACAGCATACCCATTGTCAGCACCACCATCACCATTATCATCAACTCATCTCCACCCCCTGTGGCGTCCACGCTTACAGTGTAAGTACTCACAAAGGTACACACAAAAGGACACACAATAGTACTCACAAAGGTACACACAAAAGGACACACAATAGTACTCACCAAAGTAGTCTCAGAAGTAGTCACCAAAATAGTCACAACAGTAGTCACAAAAGCACTCACAAAAGTACACACAATAGTAGTCACAAAAGCACTCACAAAAGTACACACAATAGTAGTCACAAAAGCACTCGCAAAAGTACTCACAAAGGTACTCACAAAAGATACATAACACTCATCAGGTGGTTTGGCATTGATTGGAGTGAGGGACCTGATGTGTGTGGGAGCCAGGGTCCCTACAGCCAGAGCGAAAGGATGGAGCTGTACAAGCAAGCTTTCAACAATCTGAAAGAAGGAGGCTGGGTATACCCATGTGTCTGTTCCCGCAAGGTAATGATAACGCCTGGTCAGGCGTGGTATTAAGGGAGTCCTGCCTTACGGTGGTAGAGAACGGGCTGCTACTTTACCTGGGCAGTGCTACCATGGTAGATGACAGTGACCGCAAACACTAAAGTGCACCCATAGGGATTGAACCCAGCACCTTCTTCAGTCCAGAGAACTCATCAACAGGGATTAACCGGGATGTGTCTGTCCACGCAAGGTATGTGAGATTGTGGAGTGTGATGTGTCCGTATCAGTATGTGTGTGTTGTCACAGTCCAGTGTTGGTAACCAATGGCGGCTTAATGGACCCCCCCTGGATTGAATTATTTGCAGCCGTTGCTGATAACCTTTTTCACACTTAGTTTCCGCGTTGCCATTGGTATGTATGTCTGTATGATGCAGTATGTTGTCGCATTGTTATGTATGTTGTCTGTAGGATGTTGTATGTATGTAGTGCTATGTAATGTAGTTTTGTTTTGTTGATTTGCAGTATCGAGTACGCGTATTGGTAGGTATTGTCGGTCGTCCTGTCTGTATTGAGTGTATGTGGTATGTTGTTGTCGTGCTCTGTGTTGTCTGTAGAGGATGTGTTTTTTATTGTCGTGAGGGTGTAGTATGTATTGTATGTATGGTGTTTTTTAGGTTCGTATGTGTTTTTTTCTCTGTTTGATGTTTGTCGTTCATGGGTAGTTAGTTTTTATTGGATTTGTATGCCGTCCTATGTTGTGCGTTTGTGTACTGTTATCTTTTTCGTAGGATGAGTGTAGGTGTGTATTGTAGGGATGTCTTGTATGGATGTAGGTATGTGTTGTGGTGTATGTATGATGTATGTAGGGAGTATGTATTGTCTTGTATGTTATGTTATGGTTCTGTCTGTATGTCTGTCTGTTCTGTATGTATGTCTGTCTTTTTGTGTGTCTGTCTGTGTCGTGTGCATGTCTGTATGTCTGTATGTAGTATGTTGTCCGTTCTTCTGTCTTTTCTGTCTGTATGTCTAGTCTGTCTTGCATCTGTCTGGCGGTTGTATGTAGTATCGTATTCTGTCTGCTGTCTGTCTAGCTGTCTGTCTGTCTGTTGTAGTATGTTGCTTGTATGTATGTAGGTTTTCTTATGTATGTATGTATGTAGGTATGTTATGTATGTTGTCTGTAGTATGTTGCTAGTATGTATGTATTATGTTGTATGTATGGTATGTCTTATTGGCTAGGTAGGTAGTCTGTATGTATGTATGAGGTATGTATGTAGGTATCTGTATTTATGTTGCTATTATGTATGTATGTA
>JACBWV010000099.1:1980844-2150844 GCA_013435795.1 Chlamydomonas sp. ICE-L
TGTATGTAGGTAGGCATGTAGGGATGTATGTGTTGTATGATGTTATGTATGTTATGTATGTATTATGTATGTGGGTAGTATGTTGCTATGTATGTATGTAGGTATGTATGGTATCGTTTTGTATGATGTAGTATGTATGTATGTATGGTGGATGTAGGTATGGTTGTATGTTGCTATGTCTGTATGATGTATGGATGTGAGTTGTATGGTGTGATGTTGCTATGTATGTAGTATGTATGTATGTAGGTATGTATGTATGTATGGATTCTTTTGTATGTATGTATGTATGTATGTAGTATGTGCAGGTAGTATGATGTATGCTGTATGTATGTATGTATGTCTGTTGTATTTATGGTATGTTGCTAGGTATGATGTATGTATGTATGTATGGATGTATGAGGCATGTATGTATGCATGTATGTATGTAGGTATGTTTATGTATGTTGCTATGTAGAGGTATGTAGTATTATTATGTATGTATGTATGTATGTATGTATGTATGTATGTATGTAAGATGTCTGCTATGTTGTATGTTTGTATGTATGTATGTATGATGTATTGTATGTATGTATGTATGTATGTATGTATGTTGTATGTATGTATGTATGTATGTATGTCTGTTATGAGGTATGTATGTATGTATGTTGTATGTATGTATGTTGCTATGGTATGTATGTAGGTATGTATGCTATGTCTGTATGTATGTATGTACGTATGTAGTAGTAGGTATGTATGTACTGATGTGATGTTGCGATTATGTATGTAGGTATGTATGTATGTATGTATTATTTATGTATGATATGTATGTTGTATGGTATTATGTGCTATGTATGTATGTATGTATGTATGTATGTATGTATGTAGGTAGTATGTTATGTATGTAGGTATGTAGGTATGATGTATGTATGTATGTATGTGTATGTTTGTATGTATGTAGTATGCTGTCGTATGTATGTATGTATGTATGTTGTCTGTTTTGTAGTATGTATGTATGTATGTATGTATGTAGGTATGTATGTATGTATGTATGTATGTTGCGATGTATGTATGTAGTATGTATGTAGATGTATGTATGTTGCTATGTCTGTATGATATGTTAGTATTTGTATGTTGCTATTATGTATGTATGTATGTAGATGTTGTATGTGCCTGTATGTATGTAGTATGGATGTATGTATGTATGTATGTATGTTGCTATGTAAGTATGTATGTATGTATGTTGCTATGTATGTAGTATGTATGTATGTATGATGTAGTAGGTAGTAGTATGTATGTATGTTGTTGTATGTAGGTATGTATGCATGCATGATGTATGTATGTATGTCGTATGTATGGATGTAGTATGGCTTTTATTGTGCTATGTGCTATGGTTGCTCTGTATGTATGATGTATGTATGTATGATGTATGTATGTAGTATGGATGTTGCTATGTATGTGGTATGTATGATGTATGTATGTATGTATGTATGTATGATGTATGTTGCTTGTGGCTATGTATGTATGTATGTAGTATGTTGTATGTATGTATGTATGTATGATATGTAGTAGGTATGTGTATGTGCTATGTATGTATGATGTAGGTATGTGATGTATGTATGTATATGTATGTATGTGATGTGTATTGGATGTATGTTATGTATGTATGTATGTTGCTAGGTTTATGTATGTGGGTATGTTAGTATGTAGGTATGTATGTATGTATGTAGTATTATGTATGTATGTATGTATGTTGCTATGTAGTAGGTATGTTGATGTAGTATGTATGTATGTTTGCTATGGATGTAGGTATTGTTGATGTAGGTATGTATGTTATGTATGTATGTATGGAGGTATGTATGTTATGTTGCTATGATGTTTGTATTGTGGTATGTAATGTTGGAATGTCGTATGTATGTATGTATGTATGTGGTAGGTTGTAGGTGCTATGTAGTATGTATGTCTGTTGTTGTATGTATGTATGTATGTATGCATGTATGTATGTATGTATGTTTGCTATGTATGTAGTATGTAGTATGTATATATGTATGTATGTAGTATGTATGTAGGTAGGTATGTTGACATGTATGTATTGTCTGTATGTTGTATTGAGTATGCTGCCGTATGTATATGTAGGCATGTATGTATGCATGGGATGTATGTAGGTATGTTGCTATGTATGTATGTATGTATGTATGTATGTATGTTGTATGTATGTATGTATGTAGGTATGTATGTATGTTGCTATGTAAGTATGTCATGTAGTGTATGTTGCTAGTATGTACGTATGGATGTATGTCATGTATGTATGTATGTATGTATGTATTGTCTGTATGTATGTATGTATGTAGTGTATGTATGCATGCATGCATGATGTATGTATGTATGTAGTATGTATGATGTATGTTGCTATGTTGCTATGTTGCTATGAGTTATGTATGTATGTATGTTAGTATGTAGTATGTATGTATGTATGTTTGCTATGTATGTATGTATGTTGTATTGTATGTATGTATGTATGTATGATGTATGTTATGTATGTATGTGCTATGTGGGTTGCATGTATGTATGAGTATGTAGGTAGTATGTATGTAGTATGTATGGAGTATGTATGTATGTATGTATGTTGCGTATGTATGTATGTATGTTGTATGTGGGTATGTAGGTATGTATGTATGTATGTTGTTGATGTGTTATGTATGTATGTATGTAGTATGTTTAATGTTGCTATTGTATGTATGATGTATGTATGTAGTATGTATGTATGTATGTAGGATGTATGAGTATGTATGTATGTATGTTGTATGTATGTATGTATGTATGATGTATGTATGTATGGAGGTGCTATGGTATGTGATTATGTTGTATGTATGTATGTATGTCGTATGGATGTATGTATGTTGTATATGGTATGTATGTGCATTGTATGTATGTATGTACTGTATGATGTATGGAGGATGTATGTATGTATGTATGTATGATGTATGTATGTATGTTGCTATGTATGTATGTATGTATGTGGGATGTATGTATGTATGTATGTTGTATGTATGTATGATGTTGCTATGTAATGTATATGTATGTATGTATGTAGTGAAGTTGTATGCTATGTATGTATGTAGATATGTTATGGTGCTAGGTATGTAGTCTGTATGTATGTATGTATGTATTGTATGCATGTATGTATGCATGTATGTATGAGGTATGTATGTATGTTGTTGCTCTTATGTATGTAGTTATGTAGGATGTATGTATGTTATGTATTGTATTATGTATGGATGTATGTTATGTTGCATGTATGTATGTATGTATGTATGTATGGTATGTATGTATGTATGTAGGTATGTATGTATGTATGTTGCTAGGTATGTATGTAGTAGGCATGTATGTATGTAGTATGTAGTATGTATGTATGATGTTGTATGTATGGATGTATGGTAGGTAGATGTAGTGTATGTATGTATGTATGTATGTATGTTGCTATGTATGTATGTATGTATGTATGTATGTATGTATGTATGTATGTATGTATGTATGTTGCTATGTATGTATGTATGTATGTATGTATGTATGTATGTATGTATGTATGTATGTATGTATGTTTCTATGTTGATATGTTTCTATGTATGTATGTATGTATGTATGTCTGTATGTTATGTATGTATGGTGCTATGTATGTATGTATGTATGTATGAGGTATGTATGTATGTAGTATGTATGTTGGCTATGTATCTATGTATGTATGTATGTATGTATTGTATGTATGTAGGTATTGTATGTATGGATTCTATGTATGTATGTGCTATGTATGGTATGTATGTAGGTATGTATGTCATGTATGTATGTTGCTATGTTATGTTGTATGATGTAGTTATGTATGTATGGCTGTATTTATGTAGTATGTATGTATGTTGCTATGTATGGATGTATGTAGGTATGTATGTCTGTATGTATGTATGTATGTATTTGCTAGTAAGTATGTATGTATGTATGGTGTAGGTTATGATGTATTGTATGTATGCATTGTATGTATTGTATGTATGTATGTATGTATGTATGTATTATGTTGCTATGTATGTATGTATGTAGTATGCATGCATGATGTAGTATGTATGTATGTATGTATGTATGTGTATGTTGCGTGTTGCTATGTATGTAGTTCTATGATGATGTATTATGTATGTATGTATGTTGCTATTTATGTTATGTAGTAATGTAGTATGATGTTGATCTGTATGTATGTTGATGTTGCTACGTATGATGTATGTACGTATGTTGTATGTAGTATGTATGTATGTATGTATGTTGCATGTATGTATGTATGTATGTATGTATGTTGTATGTAGTATGTATGTTGTGTGTCTGAATGTTATGTATGTATGTATGTATGTTGTATGTAGGTTGTATTGGATGTTAGGTATGTATGTATGTATGTAGTATGTATGTATGTATGTATGTATGAGTATGTGCTATAGTATGTATGTATGTATGTATGTATGTATGTGCTATGTATGCTTGTAGGTATGATGTCAGGATGTATGATGTAGGTAGGTATTGTATTGTAGTCTGTATGTCATGATTGTTGCTATGTATGTTGCTATGGTGTATGTAGGTGGATGTAGTATCTATGGTGCTATGTATGTATGTATGTATGTATGTAAGTAGGTATGATATGTATGTAGGATTGTAGTATGTATGTAGTTGCCAGTATGTATGTATGGTATGATGTAGTAGTATGTATGTATGTATGTAGGTATGTCTGTTGGATGTATGTATGTTATGTATGATGTTGCATGTATGTATGTATGTATGAGATGTATGTGTGATGTATGTATGTATGATGTGTGTATGTATGTGTTGTCTATGTATGTAGTACGTATGGATGTAGGTATGTATGTAGTATGTATGTAGTTGCTATGTATGTATGTAGTGTATGTATGTAGTGTATGTAGGTAGTATGTATGTATGTATGTATGTATTTATGTATGTATTATGTATGTGCTATGTATGTAGTCTGTATGTATGTAGGTATGTATGTTGTATGTATTTGTTGACTATGTATGTATGTATGTATGTTGCATATGAATGTATGTATTGTCTGTATGTATGTAGGATGTATGTATGTAGGTATGTATGTAGGTTGCTATGTATGTATGTCTGTATGTTATGTATGTATGTATGTATGGATGTAGTATGTATGTATGTTGTGGTGTATGTATGTAGGATGTATGTATGGTATGTATGTATATGTATGTATGTATGTATGTAGGTATGTATGTATGTTGCGATTGTATGTATGTATGGAGTATGAGATGTATGATGTATGTAGGATGTTTTGTTGCTATGTATGTATGTATGTATGTTATGTATGGATGATGTTATGTATGTAGTATGTATGTTTGCTATGTATGTATGTTATGTATGTATGTATGTATGTATGTATGTATGTAGTATGTATGTAGTATGTATGTATGTATGTAGGTATGTAGTTGCTATGTATGTAGGTTGCTCTGTATGTATGTATGTATGAATGTATGTATGATGTATGTATGTATGTATGTTGTAGTTATGTATGTATGTATGTATGTATGTATGTATGTATGTATTGTATGTCTGTATGTATGGTGCATGTATGTCTGTAGGTATGTAGTATGTATGTATGTATGTATGTATGTATGTATGTATGGATGGTGTGCACTGTATGTATGGTATGTATGTATATGTATGTATGTATGATGTTGTAGTATGTATGTATGTATGTATGTATGTATGTATGTAGGTAATGTATGTATGTATGTATGTAGTATGTTCTATGTATGGCTGTCTGTATGTATGTAGGTATGTTGCTAGTATGTATGTATGTATGTATGTATGTATGGATGTTGTATTATGTCTGTGTAGTTATGATGTATGTATGGTGCTATGTATGTATGGTGTATGTATGGTATGTATGTATGTAGTATGTATGTTGCTAGTATGTATGTATGGAGGAGGTTGCATGTATGTATGCATGTATGTATGTATGTATGTATGTATGTATGTAGGATGTATGATGTATGTATGTATTATGTTATGTATGTATGTTGTATGTATGTAGGTATGTAGGTTGGATGTATGTATGTAGCATTGCATGCATGCATGTATGCATGCATGGAATGTATGTATTATGTATGTGATGTATGTATGGATGTATGTATGTATTATGTATGTATGTATGCATGTATTGTATGCATGTATGTAGATGATGTATGTATGTATGTGCTATGTAGTAGTGTATGGATGGTGCTATGTAGTAGTGTAGGTATGATGTATGTATGGATGTCTGTATGTATGTATGATGTATGTATGTATGTATTGTATGTATGTATGTATGTATGTTGCTGCATGTCGTATGTATGTATGTAGGTATGTATGAGTATGTATGTATTGTAGGTATGTATGTATGTATGTACGTATGTATGTTGCTATGTATGTAGTATGTCTGTATGTATGTATGTATGTATGTATGTATATGGTATGTATGTATGTATGTATGTATGTGCTATGGATGTATGTAGCGTCTGTAGGAGTATGTTATGTATGTATGTATGTATGTTGTATGTAGTATGCTGTAGTAGGATGTATTATGTATGTATTGTATGTTGTCTGTATGTATTGTTGCCTATGTATGTAGTGTTGTGATGTTGTAGTATGTATGTAGTTATGTATGTATGTATGTTGCTACTGTATGTTGTATGGATGTATGATGTAGTAGGTATGTTGTATGTATTATGTATGGATGTATGTATGTCTGCGATGTATGTAATGTATGTATGGATGTATGTATGTATGTTTGTAGTAGTATGTATGTATGTATGTATGTATGTTGCTATGTATGTAGTATGGATGTATGTATGTATGTATGTAGTATGTTGTATGTATGTTGCTAGTATGATGTATGCGTAGTATGTATGTATGATGTATGTATGTATGTATGTATGGATGTATTTATTTGTATGATGGTTGCTATGTAGGTATGTATGTATGTTATGTATATGATGTATGTAGTTGCCTATGTATGGCTGTACTGTATGTATTGATGTATGTCATTAGTATGTATGTATGTAATGATGTATGTATGATGTTGCTATGCATGTATGTATGTATGTCTGTATGTACTGTAGTATGTTGCTATGTATGTTGTATGTAGTATGTAGGTATGTTGACTAGTATGTCTGTATTGTATGTATGATGTATGATGTAGGTATAGTATGTTTATGCTATGTATGTTGACTACAGTCCAGGGTAGCCGAATAGGCTGAAGGGAATCTTGGCCCAATCATTATATCAGACGGGGATTATAATAAAACCCAAAACAAAAAATGATGAACTGAACCCCAAACAATCGTGTGTAAGGAGCTGTGGTGCATGGTCTCCTAGGACAGTGTAATGCAATGCTGTTTACATGGTAGCTTCGTTCATCATAATGTTTTGCTAACTTTTAAGCATATATGGCAATCCAATACAATACAAGCAAAGGTACGTACGGTCCATAACGTTCCAATAAGTTACATTATTTTACATCACATCGATCAAATCAAATCAATTGAATCAAATTAATTGAATCAAAAAAATGAAAATAAAATGGAAAACATTTCACATCACATCACCATACATAACATAACATCACAACTCATCACATCGCATCACAACACAACTCAACGCATAGGGTATCATGGCAGCCTTGGCAGCCCCCCACCAAGGTGAAGAAGAACATCACAACACATCACATCACAACAGATAAGATATCATAGCAGCCTTGACAGCTCCCCACCAAGTTAGAGAAGAACAACACAACTCATCACATCACTTCACATCACATCACAACACATAGGACATCATGGCAGCCTTGACAGCGCCACATGAAGGTGAAGAAGAGCATCACAACTCATCGCACCACATCACAACTCATCACATCACTTCACATCACATCACAACACATAGGACATCATGGCAGCTTTGACAGCCCCCCATGAAGGTGAAGAAGAACCTGTTTATCCTGGTACCTGTCGAAGAACATGGCAAGATCATCAGAAGCAGGATCAGCAACAGCAGCAACAGCGGCAGCAGTGGCAGCAGCAGCATGAGCATCATCACCAGCTTCAAGAGGATGAGAAGGAAGGACTATTGTTGCCTCATAAACATCATCACGTTCTGATTCACCATGACCATCTTCACCATGGCCTGATCCATCACAAGCATCATCATGAAGAGCATGACCATTGTGACCATCGTCATGACCATCACATGCACCGCTCTACTTTTGAACCTGCGCCCCCGGCTACATGTGGAGATCGTGGAGATATTGGAGACGCAACCGGTTTCAAAATCGGTGTCTCCGGTGCAACGGATCCCCTAAATCTGCGCCTGCAATGCAACGGAGATTCTCGTGCTACAATCAGTATGCACACAGGTCAGGTTGGGGATTCAGGGTATCTGAACACAGGTCCCGTTAGCAATGCTAGAGCGCACCTGCGATGCAAGGGAGATGCTTGTGCTACTAACAGCATGCACACAGCTCAGGTTGAAGATTCAGGGTGTCAGAACGGAGGTTCCGTTGGGAATGCCGGAAAGGATGTTTTGTTTTGTGAGGATAAGATGACAAGGGCAGCGATGGCAGTGGAAGCTGAGACATGGGAGGCTGGAGGAGCAGGGCAGTAGGTATTGAGAGGGAGGAATGGGAGGGAGGTGGAAGGGAGGGACGGGAGGGAATGCTGAGGGCTGGACGGGAGGGAAGGAGGGACCAGGGAGGGAGGGACAGGAAGAAAGAGACAGGGAAGGGGACTGAGGGGAAGGGGACGGGGCAACGGGGCAAGGGGAGGGACGGGCGGGACAGGAGGGGACAGCAGATAGAGACAGGAAGGGGACAGGAATGGAAGGAGGGGGAGGGGGGCGGGGGGGGGGGGGGGTATGAGAAGGGGGGAGAAGATGGGACGGGACGGGGACGGAAGGGAACGGAAAGACGAGAGACAGGAAGGACCATGTAGGGAAGGGGGGGGGAGGGGCAGGGATATGAGAGGAGGCGATTGGAGGGGAGGGGACGGGACGGGAGGGGAGGTTATAGGAAGAGACAGGAAGGAACAGGAAGGGAAAGGAAGGGAAGGCGGGGGGGGGGATATGAGAAGAAGGGGCGGATGGGAGGGAAGGACAGGAAAGACGACAGGAAGGGACAGGAAGGGGAAGGGGGGGAGAGTATGAGAAGGAGTCGCTGGGAGTGGACGGGACGGGAGGATAGGAGAGAAAGGAAGGGACAGGAAGGACACGGGACGGAAGGGGGGGGGGACGGGGGATGGGGATGTGAGAAGGAGGAGAGATGGAGGGAGGGGGGGACTGGAGGGATAGGCAGAGGAGGCGGAAAGGAGGAAGGGAGGGGGGGATATGAGAAGGAGGCGATGGGAGGGAGGGACAGGACTGGAAGGATAGGAAGAGGCAGGAAGGAACAGGAAGGGAAGGGAGGGGGGGATATGAGAAGGAGGCGATGGGAGGGAGGAACAGGACGGGAGGGATAGGAAGAGGCAGGAAAGAACAGGAAGGGAATGGTAGGGGGGATATGAGATTGAGCGATGGGGATGGGAGGGAGGACAGGAGGGCGGATAGGAAGAGGCAGGAAGGAACAGGAAGGGAAGGGAGGGAGTTATAATAAAGAAGGATGGGAGGGAGGGACGGGACGCGAGAGATTTTAAGAGACAGGAAGAGACAGAAAGAGACAGGAAGGGAGGGAGGGATACGAAATGGAAGGATGGGAGGGAGGGATGGGACGGGAGGAATAGGAAGAAGCAGGAAGGAAGGGAGGGATATGAAACCGGAAGGATGGGAGGAAGGGACCGTACGGGAGGGATATATAGGAAGAGACAGGAAGGGAGGAAAGGGTATGAAAACGGAAGGATGGGAGAGAGGGACGGGACGGGAGGGATAGATAGGAAGAGACAGGGAAGGGAGGAAGGGGTTGTGTGAAAAGGAAGGATTGAAGGGAGAGACGGACGGGAGGGATAGGAAGAGACAGGAAGGAAGGGGGGGAGGGATATGAGGAGGGGGCGATGGGAGGGAGGGACGAGACAGGAGGGATAGGAAGAGGCAGGAAGGGACAAGAAGGGAAAGGGGGGAGGGATATGAGAACGGGGGGATGGGAGGGAGGGACAGGGACGAGGGACTTGGGAAGGGGGGTTGGGAAGGGAGGGAGGGACAGGGCGGGAGGGATATGAGGAAGGGGGGGTTGGAGGGAGGAACGGGGCAGGAGGGATATGGGAAGGGGGGGATGGGAGGGAAGGACGGGAGGGGACAGGATAGGAAAAGACAGGAAGAGACATAAAGGGAAGGGAGGGAGGCATATAAAAAGGGGGTAGGTGGGAGGGGGGGGAGGGACTGAAGGGAACTCCCTACCTCGGCCATCTTACTCACACACTGAAAGGCACGAACTCCGGGCCCCCGTCGTTTTTTATTTGTTGGGGTTCAGCTCAGCATCGCTTGTATTTTTTAACAGTCTTTCTGTTAGTTCGGTTGGACGAGTCCCTTTAGCTTGTTTGTCTACCCCTCACCTGGACTGTAAACATGCATGCATACATATTTCTGTAGGCCAGGTTGAGTACCCCAAGCGTCTACGCAAGCCTGATTTCAGGAATGATGTGTAGCCATCACATGGTCCATACCACCAGTCTACCAGCATAGTTTTTCGTTACAGCTTCAAGAAGCAGCTTCTGTGCAGCTCCCCTGACTTGCTCCCCAGTGGTCCATACCCTCAGTCTACCAGCATAGCTTGTCGTTACAGCTTCAAGAAGCAGCTTCTGTGCAGCTCCCCTGACTTGCTCCCCAGTGGTCCATACCCTCAGTCCACCAGCATAGCTTGTCGTTACAGCTTCAGGAAGCAGCTTCTGTGCAGCTCCCCTGACTTGCTCCCCAGTGGTCCATACCCTCAGTCCACCAGCATAGCTTGTCGTTACAGCTTCAAGAAGCAGCTTCTGTGCAGCTCCTCTGACTTGCTCCCCAGTGGTCCATACCCTCAGTCCACCAGCATAGCTTGTCGTTACAGCTTCAGGAAGCAGCTTCTGTGCAGCTCCCCTGACTTGCCACCCATCCAAACCTGGAGCCAAGTAGTGCGCATGGAAGCTGAGAGCATCAGCTTTCCAGTACTGCTGAAATCTTAGGGCTTAGCCCAGTGGCTGGCTCAGGGAGCTTCTCAGAAGTTGCTGCTTGTGGCCGGGGGAAAAAGGACCACCAGGATGCTGGAATGGTCTTAGTACTAAGAACAAATTGCATTTTTGGTGGTAGTTATTTGCAAGTCTTATTGCTGGCTCTGCTGGCAATAACGCTGACAATTACAAGTTGTGCCGGCAATAACAATTACAAGTTGTGCCGGCAATAACATTTGCAAGTTTTGCCGGCAATAACGCCGACAATTACAAGTTTTAATAGAACGTATGAGATACTATCACATTTTTGTAAAATTGCATAATTTGAAATTATATTTAATTGTTTCAAATGCTGCTGAATGTCACAGGAAGATGCCCAGGCCAAGCCAAGGTCACACAAAGACGGCCAGACCAAGCCAATGTCTGGTGAAGATGCCCAGGCCAAGCCATTGTCTGGTGAAAATGCCCAGACCCAGCAAGTGTCTGGTGAAGATGCCCAGGCCAAGCCAATGTCTCCTGGCAACATGCTGGGCAGGAGAGGCAAGGCAGGCAACGGCAAAAGGCCAAAGAAGGTGACCAAAGCAGCCCAGCCTGAGGGCAAGAATATTTCGTGGAGGTTCCGAGTGCCTGAGGGGGAGATGGTCACCTTTGTGGATGGACACTTCGGACCACAGGTGGGGCGGGGGTGTGTGGTAGGGTGGGTGGGGTGAGGGGGTGTAGAAGTGCCTGTGTGTGTGTGTGTATAGGAGTACCTGATGGGGAGATGGTCGCCTTTGTGGATGGACACTTTGGTCCACAGGTGGGGAGGGGGACCGGGGTGTGTGGGTTGGGGTGGGGGTGTGTGGGTTGGGGGGGGGTTGGGGGTGTCAAGCAGTGCGTGTGAGTGTAAGAGTGCCTGATGGGAATTTGGTCGCTTTTGTGGACAGACACTTCGGTCCACAGGTGGGTGAGCAGATATTTTTTCCGTTTCGGAAGGGGGTCGTTTGGTACCTTTCAGGGATTTTGTACTTTCCAAGCGTGGGGCCCAGGTAGCGATTTGTGTAGGGTGGCCATGGGAGTGTCTCTGTGTGTAGGTTTGGGTAGGTGTGTGTTGTAAAGTGTGTAGGGGTGGGTGGGGGGGTGGGGTGGGGTGGGGGGTGGGAGGAGAGTGTGTGCGTGTCGGAGGTGTGTGTGGTGTGTGGGGGGGGGGGGGGGGGGGGGGGGGGGGATTGTATGTCTGTGTGTCGGAGAGTGTGTGTGTGTAAGAGTGCCTGGTAGTGAGGTCATCGCCTCTATGGATGAATACTTCAGTTGACAGGTGGGTGTGAGTGTCTCTGTGTGTTGGGAGTGTGTGTGTAGGTGTGTCTGGGGGGGAGTGTGTGTGTGCAGGAGTCTATGTAGAACTGTGTGTGTGTGAGGGGAGTGTGTGTGTGGGGGGGGGGGGGGTATGTGTGTATGCAGGAGTGTGGGGGGGGTAGGAGCGTATGTGTGTTTAGGTGTGTGTGGAGTTTGTAGTCCTGCATGATGATTTGATGTTTCATGCTGCTGTGTTTCTATGTTAAAGGAGACCCCTACTTTGTATCTGAAGCTATGGGTTAACCACAAAATAGCTTAAGTTATCAAGCCACTCGCAAGGAGTCCTGTCGGATCACCCACGATTCTCTCCTAGGACTGGTCGGGTCAACTTCACAACGTTTGACAGAAATTTGCGCGTGACCTTACGGGGGATTTTGGGACCGCCGGTTCTTGGGCCACGGTTCAGTAGTAGAACCGTTGGTTGCGTGGCAGGTTGACAGAAAGTCCCGACCCGACCTAACCCAACCCAACCCAACCCAACCCAACCCAACCCAACCCAACTTCCAGTTTCATGTAGCTGGTAAAGACTTTGGCGATTTCGTTGTGTGGCGCCACGATGGTCTACCCTCCTACCAGCTGGCTTGTGCCGTTGACGACGGTGGGATGGGGATCACTGAGGTTGTGAGAGGAGCTGATCTCATGACCTCTACGGCTCGCCAGCTGTTGGTAATGAGAGCTCTCGGTCTGCCAGAACCAAGGTATTTTGTGATGCTATTTGAGTGGTATTTTGTCAAGCCGAGGGCACAGTTGGAGTCCAGTAGGGCACCAGGAAAAATGCAATCATCATTATCAATTCTTCATCATCATCATCATCATCATCATCATCATCATCATCATCAAAATCATCATCGTCATCATCATCAAAATCATTATCATCATCATCATCATCATCATCATCATCACCATCATCATGATCATCATCACTGATACAATGCATTGACCTTGATATACTCACTTCTGCTATAAGACTCGCACAATTAAATTATCATCCTATGCGTGATTATGATTAAATTATAATTGTAGAATTAAATTATCACTGTAGCACGAACTCAGGACCCCCGTCGGTAAAATGATTGTCTGGGTTTAGTTCATCAATGCCTTTTCTCTTTAGCCCTTCCTGTCACGATTGGGCAAGCCCCTCTAGCATATGTGGCCTACCCCTGGACTATAAAATACATACACACAAACATACATAAATAAATACATACATACATACATACATACATACATACATACATACTTACTTACTTACTTACTTACGTAAGCATGATATACTCACTTCTGCTGCAACAGATACTTTCACACTCCACTGGTGTTGGACCAGCACGGAGTGAGGCTGGCAAAGAGGAACAACGCACTCACCTTGCGAACTCTTCGAGAGCATGGGGCGGTGCCATCTGAAATGCGCAAAGGTTGGGTTGAACCTGCTGCATATTGACGAGTCCTAGGTTGTGAATCCAAGTCCCATCTATTTTCCGGGGGTATCAAGAGCGTGGGTTGGTATTAATCCAAGTCCCGGTTGTGTCGAGAGCGTGGAGCGGTGCCATCTGATATGCGAAAAGGTTGGGTTGAACCTGCTGCATATTGACGAGTCCTAGGTTGTGGATCCAAGTCCCATCTATTTCCCGGGGGTATCGAGAGCATGGGTTCCTTATTCCCCAGGGGTATCGAGAGCGTGGGTTCCGAACTTCCCAGGGGTATCTAGAGCGTAGGTTCCGAACTTCCCAGGGGTATCGAGAGCGTGGGTTCCGAACTTCCTAGGGGTATCGAGAGCGTGGGTTCCTTATTCCCCAGGGGTATCAAGAGCGTAGGTTCCGAACTTCCCAGGGGTATTGAGAGCGTGGGTTCCTTATTCCCCAGGGTATCAAGAGCGTGGGTTCTTAATTCCCCAGGGGTATCGAGAGCGTGGGTTCTTAATTCCCCAGGGGTATTGAGAGCGTGGGTTCCTTATTCCCCAGGGGTATCAAGAGAGTAGGTTCCGAACTTCCCAGGGGTATCGAGAGTGTGGGTTCCTAATTCCCCGGGGGTATTGAGAGCGTGGTTTCCTTATTCCCCAGGGGTATTGAGAGCATGGGTTCCAAATTTCCCTGGGGTGTCCAGAGCGTGGGTTGATATGAATCTACTGGGATCCACATTTTCCCGGGGGTATCGAGAGCGTGGGTTGGTATTAATCCAAGTCCCGGTTGTGTCGTGAGCGTGGGGCGGTGCCATCTGATATGCGCAAAGGTTGAGTTGAACCTGCTGCATATTGTTGTTGAATTGTGACAATGAGAAGCACAGACAATAAAGTGAAAGAACCTGAAAAAATATAGGTAATAATAAGCCACGGTCAGGAGCGAGCATCCCAAGCTATACCGTTTTGTAGACCTCCTCTTCCTGGTTAAGTTGGTACCCAGTAAGCCTCGATTCCAATGCCCTATCAAGGGGCAGTTTCGTCGTCATACTGCTGAGTGCCAATCTCTTTTTCCTCTAATGGTATCTTGGTGGCTCTTGGCTTCACTGCTCCATCAGGCAGCTCGCCGATATACTGCTAAGTACCATCCCAGAGTCCTGGTTGTTTAGGTATCTAGGCGGCCCTTGGCTCAACTGCTCTATCTGGCAGTTCCCCGATGTACCGCTAAGTACCTGCTGCATATTGAGCCTAAGTCCTAGGTGCGTCGCAAGCGGCACTGAAAAATCACAGGGAGTGATGGCTATCGGATCGACAGGTGGCACTGGAATCGAGTGCAGCAGACCGAAGCCAGGGTTTATGGCAGGGTCAGGGGCCAGTTACGGCCAGGGTAACGTGCGGACAACACGACAGACATACAGACAATCAGACAGCAGGGTGACTCTAGGGGCTCACGCCCCCCAGAAGGGGGGACTCCTTCAAGGCAGCAGGTCGGAAATTGTGAACCTAGCAACGGGTTCAAACCCCTGACCTGTTAGTCAAAGCTGGTACTACTGTTCTAACGAAGCCTGAGCTTGTAGCATCATCAGCCGATGGAATAGCTAATATTAGTTTAAATGCCATGGTCACTGGCAGTTGTCTGACTTAGAGCTTTCAGACCTCCCACCACCACCAACACCACCCACCCATCCACCTATCTACCACCATCACCACCACCACCCATCCACACACACACACACACACACATCCACCCACCCATCCACCAGTGTAACCCCTAACATATATGTAGTCAGCCATGTCTGTTGTTGCACCGTCAACCATGGGAATAGTTAATCTTATTTCAAAATTCCTTGCATGTCTCCTCACAGAATCCGTTGGCAAGCCAAATCCCACCTTTCGGAATCCGTAGACAACGTAATGTCTTCTTACAGAATCCGTAGGCGAGCCAATTTGCACCTTCCGGAATCCGTAAGCAAGGCAATAACCTCCTTTCAGAATCCGTAAGCAAGGCAAGTCCCTGTTGCCGCATCGATATGATGGGGGGGGGGGGGGGGGGGGGGGGGGGGGGGGCATCGTCAACCAGCGGAATAGTGAAAAATAGTGCCTAGCCGGGTCTTGCAGTTTTTTTTAGTAATTTCAGATTATCTTAGGCCATGCTGATTAGCTACTTGGGCTACTCAAGCCTGATTTCAGGATTGTTGCGCTGCAATCTCTCAGACTGATCTGCATATTGAACTAATTTTGTTGGGCTAGTCCCTTTAGCCTAATTGGCTACCCCCTGGACTGTATTGTACGTATTTGCAGTCCAGTGGTAGCCGAATAGCCTAATTGGCTACCCCCTGGACGTAATGTATGTATGTTGCGACGTGACTTGCGACTTGTTTGATCGCGAGGTTTTCGCGACTTTTCAAGCGACACCCACATGATTCTGGATCCTGGAAACATCAGTTGGTTACATGCCCTGCCTTGCTTGACTTACTTTCAACCTGGAGACCCGTGGTGCAGTGTTGATAAGAGTATCGTCTGCTGCGTGAGCCGGTACACCATGGGCAGCAGACGTCTATGCCAGGTCTTATCAACAAAGCACTCCAGGATTCACTCCTTTTTGTTAGGCTCAAATTGCACTGCTCACTGTGTATTGTTGTGCCTATTTAAATTCACTGTTGCTATAGCTCAGGGGTAGCCAAATAGGCTACAGGATACCCCCTGGACTGTATGTGTGTATGTTTGTACAGCCCAGGGGTAGCCAAACAGGCTACAGGGTACCCCCTGGACTGCAACATGCATATCTGATATGTTGAACGCACATTAGTTGACGCCGTATCGATGGAATGAATGTATGGTGTTGTTATGCATTATCCTTAAGGCCGTTGTCTGTTGGTGGACCGGCACCCTACGCCTGCAGACAACACAACCACGCCTCATTGATACGAGCACCTTGGGCGCATAGCTGCTTAGTTCATTCTGCTTGTTGCACTGACTGATCTTGCTTGCAAATTGACACCTTGATGTTTGTTGTTACAGTACAGGGGTAGCCAAATAAAAGTTGATTGAGTCTTTCTGTCTGTCTGTCTGTCTGTCTGTCTGTCTGTCTGTCAGCCTGCCTGCCAGCCTGTCTGTCTGTCTGTCAGTCAGTCTGTCTGTCTGTCTGTCTGTCTGTCTGTCTATCTGTCTGTCTGTCTGTCAGCCTGCCAGCCTGTCTGTCTGTCTGCCTGTCTATCTGTCTGCCTGTCAGCCTGTCAGCCTGTCTGTCTGCCTATCTGTCTGTCTGTCTGTCTGCCTGTCTGTCTGTCTGTCTGTCTGTCAGCCTGTCAGCCTGTCTGTCAGCCTGTCTGTCTGCCTGTCTGTCTGTCTGTATATGTTGTTACAGTACAGGGGTAGCCAAATAAGCTAAGGGACTTGCCCAACCATGATACCAGGAGGGGCTATAATGAAAAAATGATAAACTGAACCCCAAACAATTGTTTTACTGTTTTACTGACAGGGGCCCTGAGTTTTAGCAGCAGTGAAAATTTAATTCGACAATGATAATTTAATTATCATCCCAAATGCGATGAAAATTGATGGTAATAGGCACACTGTTTTTCTTTTCGGCTACTAACAGCAGCTTCTACTCCTTCTAGGCAGCTCCCTGAGCCGGCCACTGGGCTGAGCCTAAAAATATCAGCAGCGCTAGAAAGCTGATTACGTCAGCTTCAAGGCGCACTAGGTCGCTTTAGGTTTATCTGATTAGTCAGCCAGGGGAGCTGACTAAAAGCTCCTTCTCTTTGCTGAAAAAAAAAAACAGTGAATAGGCAACAAATCCTGTAAGACGTGCCACGGTGTGTTGGAATCTAATTAGGTTAGTCCTAAGTTTCCAAATGTATCACATGGGGCCATGTGGGCCCTAAGGCTGTCCGATCCTTGTTAACACCCTAGGGGTGTTTAAGCCTGCGAGCTTCCTAGGACGTTAACACCCTCCGACCGTTCCGAACACCCTACCACCTCCTAAGCATGTCTGCATCTAGTAAACACCCTATTAAGGGATGTTAAACATGTTTCCTGGGGTGCAGACTGCCGTGGGGGGGTGCTTGTACGGTAATTGGAAGCCAGTGAGCAGCCCAGCATTGGCAGAAGAACCATGTGACAATCTGTGATAATTATAATTGTTGTTCTAAGCTTCGTGCGCTCCTTAGTTGGTCAGCCCAAGCTAAGTAATGTGATAGTAGCAACAACCCTTGTTTGATAACAACAAAATGCGGTGGTTGTCGTTACTGCCAATTACTGTCAAGCCGACGTCAGCACTTATGCGGTGTCCATGCAGTGTCTTGGTATGTTCGTCTACGTAGGGGATTTATGCGTGGCAGTCATATATATACCGTACGCGCCTTCAGTATTGGCAAACGATTTGGCAAACGACCCTTTGCCAAACCGGATTGAGGTTGCCAATCCAGGTTGAGACCACTCCAGGTGGTTGGTCTTTGCCAAGTTATTGCTAAGTTACGGTTACCATGGTACTCTGTCTGCTAAGCCCTAGCAAGTTAAATGTTCCTGATTTGAATTGCTACATGGTTTTATTTTCAGCAAGCTTGGGCAGACTACTTAGTAAACATGTACTTGAACTTGGTTACATGGCTCCACCCGGCAATTTGGATGGCTGGAGCCATGTACCGGTCTGGCTACTAAGCCCTAGCAAGTTAAATGCTCCTGATTTGAATTGTTACGTGTTTTTACAGCAAGCTTGGACATAATACTTGGCGAACATGTAACAAGGAAATGTAACAATAACATAAGACCCTTTGCCAACTGGATTTCAAGTCTGAGCTTGAGACAGTCAAAGCCATAGACCCCTTTGCCAAGTTAGTTTTGCCATGCTTTTCTGAGACTGCTTTTAGGGTTAAAATGACATTTGCCAATTCTTAATCTTGCCAATACTTAAAGCGTGTACGGTATATAAGTCATATATATAAGTTATGAAAGGAATTTCACCGAAGGAGGTGGGTCTCCCAACACAAACCAGCGGCACCAAGGATTCAGTTTGAATGGTGTTGACATTCCTACAAATGAGTAGGCACATTTAGGGTTGGTGGTAGATATCGACCCACGACCAAGCGAACTTGCACCTCTATCCCTATTGACCACTGCTGGACCATACAGGCTGCGAGGGCCTTCTGGATATCTAGCTAGATATCCAGAAGGCCCTCGCAGCCTGTATGGTCCAACAATAACGCACATCCCGAGTGGGGTTTACAATTCAACAACCACGACAGACAAGCTAATGTTGTAGAGGTCGGTCCAAGGCGGTTTTAGCTAGCAATTTATCCGCCTGTGTTGGTCAATTCTAATTTGTGAGCGACCTTTCATTGCTCCCCGTCAATTCGTGAATTACAGTTGCATCAATGCTTTCCAGACGAGTCCCCTCTCGCACGCGCCAGCACCCCTCAAATAACGTAATGCAGGCACTCGAGTCAAACAAGTTCCGCCAGGTAGGCAGGTACACGCTAGCTTCAACTGCTTTAACAGGTCCGTTGGTCCGACCACTAGGGGGCCCCGGGCGCCCTGCTATTTCAGCAGGTTTCACCCAAGGGAGTACCAGTACTTGAAAATCTGTGAGCAACTCAGAGTTGGCTGGAGAACCATGTGACAAATATAAATATTATTGCACTTAAGAATGAGTATTAATAAAACCAATTATAATATTATTAATCCGTGTGATGTCCCCAGAAATCCAGAATAGGACTGACGGAACAGCACTTCAGCAGCCGAACGAGCAGATCTCTCAATTTATAACATGACATATTGACATCACATTTGTTTTTTCGAGGAGGATTTTTGCCTCGAAGGGTGGGTCTCCCAATGCGAGCCCTAGACTCAAAAGATTAAACCTAACCCTAAAACATAAACCTAAACCCTAAACCCTAAACCCTAAAGTAATCTCATTTAGCAGGTATCAGTATAGTATTATACCGGTATTCAAAAGATCGTTCGTCAAAGAAACCAAATCATATGGCGCTATGTGTGCAGTCAGAAACATTTTTTTTTTTATGATAACGCCTGGTGGGGCGTGGTTTTAAGGGAACCCGTCGTATGCGGGCAGAGAACGGTCTACCACCTCGACTACCATCGCTAAGCTACCATCGCGGTTGACAACGACCTGCAACGCTAAGGGTCAACTTGATAGGGTATCACTCTGTCCTTGGACTTGGTTACATAGCTCCAGCCAGAATTTTGGCTGCTCGCTAAAAAGTCAGTGCCTGCCTGGAATCGAGCTCGGGTCAACTCGATAGGGCTGCACTCGGTCCTTGAACATGTCTCCATAGCTCCAGCCAGCATTTGGCTACTCGCTAAAGAATATATGCCTACCGGGACTGGACCCGAATCAACTCGACAGGACAGCACTTCATGTAGTAAGTTCTCTCTATCTCCCTCTCTCTCTCTCATGAGGAAGCGGCACTCGTTCAAACATACTTAGATGACTTCTGAATTTAGGCTACCCCTAAAACGCCTGTGCCTACCGGGTATCGAGTCCGAGTCTCAACCGCCATAAAGTGGTGTACTAACCCCTATACAATAGGCACGTGATACTTATGACGTCCCACGTGATCCATACTCTAATACATTTTCCTTCATAAAATAAATGTATCGGTGGCTGTGCTTAGTTTGTTGGTTTCATTTCCCTTGTAATCTTTCTTCATTTCTCTAGTTTGAGCTCTTGCTTGTGGGTTCTGGTGTACGGGCAGGGCTTTGTGTTGGCTACAGAAACTTTCAGATGCGTATAGCCAACAGATCTGCCCTGTGTGGTGGATTCTCTCACCGATGTCATGTGTGCCTACTTGCTGAATCTTATGCTATGTTGGTTTCTGGACTCTCTTTTTTTCGTCTGGACTCCCCTATTACTTCATGGGGTGTCTATGGTAGTCATCCTAGGTACTCCGTACCTTTTCTGCAAGATGGTTGTGATGGTTTGAATTGTGATTTTTTCCTTTGAAGGCATTATCGCTGCATACTAAGGTGCTCATAGCGCATGCTATTGGGTGGTCTTTAGTTCTTTTTAGTTCGGCCTTCTTCTCTTGTGGTTGGTGGGCCTGGTGCTCTGGATTGCCTACCTTTGCATCCCTCCCCTTTCCGCCTCTAGTTTGTTTCCTATTTGGCTATTTTGGACTTGACCCAGTTTGATTTTCAGGTTGGTGGGGGTGCCTTACAAACCCTCGTGCTTAATGTTAGTTATAGCATTTGATGGTTGGCAGGCTGTGCTGCTTTCCTGTCTCGGCAGTGATTTGCTGAGTTTATGTACCGGCAACGAATCCTCTCTCTCTCTCCTGACCTGGTTTGTTTTTCATTCAGGTTTGTGGGGGTGCCTTAAAACCCTCGCTCTTCCTGTAATCCTGTTATAAAATTGGATGGTCGGCAGGCTGTGCTGCTGTCCTGTCTCGGCAATTCTTAGCTGAGTTGATGTAACGAATCCTCTCTCCTGTTGCCAGATGTTTGTGCTGGGTTGAGTACTTGAGTGGTTGACTTGTGTTTTTCGCTTCAAGGGCATCATCGCTGCATTTGAAGGTGCTCATAGCGCATGCCCTTGGGGGGCGTTAGTTCTGTTTGGTTCGGCTCTCCTCTCTTGCGTTTGTTGGGCTTGGTGCTCTGGATAGAGTGCCTTTGCATACCTCCCCTTTCCGCTCTCCTTTCCGCTTTATGTGCATTTCCTTTCTTTGACTATTCTGTTCCTACCGGTAGCTTGTTTTCAAGGTTTTTTTTTGGGGGGGGGGGGGGGGGGGGGGGCTCTCCTGACCTGGTTTGTTTTGCAGGTTTGTGAGGGTGCCTTGAAAAACCTCATGCCTCCTGTTACACAATTTGATGGTAGACACTAGGCAGGCTGTGCTGCTGTTCCTCAATCTCAAACAGATTTCACCAGAGGAAATTTCTGAAAGCGGCTGCCCCCACCCCACCCCCCACCCACCCACCCACAGTCCCACACCCACACACTATTTTGGGGGTTCGCTATCTACCCCGGCCCCCCGACAATGTTTCGACTTGTTTCGATTGTTTCAGGGCTTACGACGCCTTAAGACCCCGGTTCTGACATGCAGTACACAAGCAACGTTTTAGCGCCCCCCTGTTAGTTCGCGTTTACATTTCCTAGTAAGTTTTGTTTTTTTACTGCCGATGGCGAGCAGCCAAATTGCTGGCTGAAGCTACCGGTATGTAACGAAGTTCAAGTTCAAGTTCAACTTACCCCCAACTCACACGTCCCGGCAGAGTAGCCAACTGACGTTGCCAGAAGCTTGGTCCTACGATTAACCCCGGAGGGTTTGGGGCGGCATTTCTGACTAGTTTAGCCGGACCCATGCTTCGCCATGCAGCGACGGAATGGCGTGGCGTCGCACAAAGTAAAAACAATGGGTATATAACTTGAACTTGGTTACCGCCCTCAACTAAGGAGAGACCCCACGGTTACACCAGTCACACTGGGGGAAGAGGAGGAGGAGGAGGAGGAGGAGGAGGAGTTACGGAAAACCTAAGGGTTCGGCGCCTGTGGGCGCCCTCTGACCACGCCAGCCGGCATAGCGCATGACCTGCGGCTCTGGACCCAGACCTAGACCCAGACCGAGACCCACGAACGTGCGCGAGGTGAGAAGTCACCTCTAGTTACATGGCTCAAGCTAACAATTTGGTATCTGGCCGTCTTCGGCATGGTGTAGCATCTGTACTGTTTATTTGGGGGCTACGCGTGGCAGCTTATAGACAGCTCTCTTCCCCTGTCCTTCGGCGAAACCCGCTTCAAGCAAATGCGCCTGAGAGCGGGCATGACAATATATTATATATATGACATGACAACATGCTTTTACTGCCAAAGACGGCGAGCAGCCTAATTGCTGGCTGAAGCTATGTAACCAAGTTCAAGTTCAAGCTGGCATGACAAGCATTCCAATGCAGCTATCCGCTTCGCTGGCTCCTTGGGTTCCACGGGTGTTGCACGGGTGGACGGCGTTGTAGAAGGGTGAGCAGCCCAGAGTTGGATAAAACCATGTAACAATCCAATCCAATGCAGATGAAAGCGTTGGGCTTGAACCTATAGATTACTGGCAGGGCTGGCTGGGAGCTGCCATGGGTAGCCGAAAAAAGAAACAGTGAGAATCTGGGGAGCTCCCCCTCCTGCTTTTGGGGGCGGAGCTGTCTCGTGAGCAAGCCTATTAAAAAAAGGGTTTTTTGTGTCCTGATTTATATCGTTCAGAAGAAGAGGAAAGAAAAAATGGGAAAATGAAAGAAAAAAAGAAAAAGAAAACAAAAGTAATTTGTTCGAGTTTACATCAGCATCAACACAACAAGAAAAACGTGCACCCTGGGCCACCTAAAACTACTCGCCCCCTAATTAACATGAGCCTTCCTTGGTATTGGTGTGCCGACAAACTGTAAACTGACCCGGCCCCAGGGGAACAGGAGTTCGCTACCGCAATTGGCGACGTCTCTTGAATGAGGACTCCTAGCCACACCGGCCTATTATGCATTCAGCCGATTACCGGCATTACGTGCCTGTGTTAAAGGCAGACGCAAAGGCAAGGTGCTTGCTAACTGACAGAATGGCACCGTTGGGTGGAGAGAGATGGACAGAGATATGTTAACTCAGGCGATGATAAAAGGAAAGGCGCCCCCGGAAGATTCTCTCAGATTGGGTTACGGGCTTAGACCTGCGGCTGTATCCACGTGTGCATACGCGTGGACACTCCACAGTCAGTGGGACTGACCTACCGGTCACTAAACTCCAACACGAACCCTTGACTGTCTTTGCAGAAAAAAAGGACATATATATAATCCGATAATGAGTTAATGACAGGTACATTATATAGTAAGAATAAATAATCGCTCTACGCATCATAGTGTGTCATGTACAGAGGATGGCCTAAAACACACAGCTGCACACATCAGCCCTGGCCCTTGGATCTAACATTTTTGGCAGCCCCACCTCCAACAGCAAACTGCACACAGACACACTAATAGCAGCTTGGGGTTAAACCCTAAACCCTATCCCTAAACCCATTTAAGTGGCATGGCCGAATAATCTTGACCCCAGTAACGGGGCGATTGGTGGCATCTATTTGACCAACCGCCAACCAATAGCACACTAGCAGCTTTGCGACTCAACTGGCCCGGCCCAAATTATCTTGACCACAGTAACCGGGCGATCAGTGGCTTCTGTTTGACCGTTCGCCAATCAAAAGCACACCAGCAGCTTTGCGACTCAACTGACCTGCCACGAATATTCTTGACCCCAGTAACGGGGCGATCAGTGGCTTCTGTTTGACCGACTGCCAATCAAAAGCACACTAGCAGCTTTGTAACAAAACAGTCTTGCCACGAATACTCTTAACCCCAGTAACGGGGCGATTGGTCGCATCTGTTTGACCGCCAGCCAATTAAAAGCACACTACCAGCTTTGCGACTAAACTGATCTGCCACGAAAACTCTTGACCCCAGTAACGCGGCGATTGGTGGCATCTGTTTGGAAGAACGCCAATCAATTGCACACTAGCAGCTTTGCGATCAAACTGACCTGCCACGAATATTCTTGACCCCAGTAACGGGGCGATCAGTGGCTTCTGTTTGACCGACCGCCAATTAATAGCACACTAGCAGCTTTCCGACTAAACTGGTCTAGCTCAAATAATCTTGACCCCAGTAACGGGGCGATTGGTGGCATAAGTTTGGACGACCACCAATCAAAAGCACACTAGCAGCTTTGCGACTCAACTGACCTGCCACGAATACTCTTGACCCCAGTAACGGGGCGATGGGTGGCATCTGTCTGACCGACCGCCAATCAATTGCTCACTAGCAGCTTTGCGACTAAACTGGCTTAGCCCGAATATTCTTGACCCTAGTAACGGGGCGATTGGTGGCATCTGTTTGGAAGACCGCCAATCAAAAGCACACTAGCAGCTTTGCGACTGAACTGACCTGCCATGAATACTCTTGACCCCAGTAACCGGGCGATTGGTGGCATCTGTTTGACCGACCGCCAATCAAAAGCACGCTAGCAGCTTTGCGACTAAACTGGCCTGCCATGAATATTCTTGACCACAGTAACGGGGCGATTGGTGGCATCTGTTTGAACGACTGCCAATCAATAGAACACCACCAGCTTTGCAACTAAACTGGCCTAGCCCAAATAATCTGAACCCCAGTAACCGGGCGATTGGTGGCATCTGTTTGACCGACCGCCAATTAATAGCACACTAGCAGCTTTACAACTAAACTGGTATAGCCCAAATAATCTGAACCCCAGTAACAAGGCGATTGGTGGCATCTGTTTGACCAAACGCCAATCTAAAGCACACTAGCAGCTTAGTAATTGAACTGGTCTGGCCCAAATAATCTTGACCACAGTAACCGGGCGATCAGTGGCTTCTGTTTGACTGACCGCCAATCAAAAGCACACTAGCAGCTTTGCGACTAAACTGACCTGCCACAAATAATCTTGACCCCAGTAACGGGGCGATGGGTGGCATTTGTTTGACCAACCGCCAACCAATAGCACACTAGCAGCTTTGCGACTCAACTGACCTGCCACGAATACTCTCGACCCCAGAAACCGGGCGATCAGTGGCTAATGTTTGCAAATAAACTGGCCTGGCCCAAATCATCTCGACCCCAGTATTGGGGCGTTTGGTGGCATATGTTTGGGCGACCACCAATCAATAGCACACTAGCAGCTTTGCGACTAAACTGGCCTTGCCCGAATAATCTTGACCTCCGTTACCGGGCGATCAGTGGCATCTGTTTGGACGACCGCCAATCGCTTAATAACTGACATGCCACTGCAGACACGGCCAAAGATGGTATGCTTGCCATCTAGCCACGGAGTAGGGGCGAGAGAGATGAAGAACTAGGCACGGAGAGATAGGGAGATGGTTTCATGGTTATGCATGAAGGGATAGGGGTACGTTTATTTATTTACTGATTTATTTGCCTTTATGTATGAAGAACTAGGCACGGAGAGATAGGGGTTATGCGTATTGGTTAGGAACGGATGAATGGGGATGGAGCATATACAGGTTGTGTGATGCGTGGGGTTATTGAGACCATCTAGCCATGGAGTAGGAGCAAGAGAAGAACTAGGAAAGGAGAGATAGGGGTATTGCGCATTGTTTAGGGAACGGATGAATGGGGATGGAGCATAGACAGGTTGTGCGATGCGTGGGGTTATTGAGACCATCTAGCCACGGAGTAGGGGCAAGAGAGATGAAGAACTAGGAACAGAGAGATGGGGTGGTGGTTTCATGCTTAGGCATGAAGGGATAGGGTTAATGCCTATTGGGCAGGCGTAAAGGGATATGAGTAATGCGTATTGGTTAGGCGTGAAGGGATATGGTAATGCTATGGTAGCGGAAGGGATATGAGTAATGCCCCTATGGTTAGGCGTGAAGGGATATGAGTAATGGGTATTGGTTAGGCGTGTAGGGATATGAGTAATGGTTTGGTTAGGCTGAAGGGAGGGTAGAGTAATGGGTAGTATTGCGGTTAGGCGTGAAGGGTATGGAGTAATGGGTGGTATTGTTAGGCGGTTGTTGAAGGGATATGAGTAATGGTATTGGTTAGGCGTCGATTGTGAAGGATATAGAGGGATTGTTGAAGGATATAAGTTATGCGTATTGGTCAGGCATGAAGGGATATGAGTAATTGAGTATTGGTTAGGCGGGACGGGTATTGAGTAATGGAGTATTGGTTAGGCGTTGAAGGGGATATGAGTAATGCTTTATGGGTTAGGGTTGAGGTGGATATAGAATGCCTATTGGTGGCGTGAAGGGCTGAGTAATGCCTGGTTGGTTAGGCGGGGTGGAAGGGATAGCGTAATGCCTATTGGTTAGGCGTGAAGGGATCTGAGTAATGCCTATTGGTTAGGCGTGAAGGGATATGAGTAATGGGTATTGGTTAGGCGTGAAGGGATATGAGTAATGCCTACTTGGTGAGGCATGAAGAGGAATGAATGAGTTAAATGCGTATTGGTTAGGCGTGAAGGGGATTGAAATGAAGGATCTGAAGTAATTACTGCTATGGGTTAGGCGTGATTGAAGGGATATGCAGTACAAGATGGGTTATGGCTAGGGGTTGTTTGAAGGATATGAGTATTGCCTATTGGGTAGGAGTGTGCTGATGGATAGGGATACTGACAGTAAGTAATGCCTATTGGTTAGGAAGGTGAAGGATATGAGAATGGAAGTATTGGGTTAGGCGGATGAAGGGAATATGAAGTTACATGCCTGATGGTGATGGTTATGTATTGGCTAGGCGTTTGAAGGGATATGAGTATTGGCCTATTGGTTAGGCGTTGAGTGAAAGGGATCTGAGTAATGCCTATGTCGGTTAGGGCGTGAAGGGATTGGCAAGGGGGTATTGGTTTTATTATGGGCGTGAAGGGATTATGAGTAAAATGCCTATTGGTTAGGCATGAAAAGGGATCTGGAGTAAAATGAGTATTGGTTAGGTGTGAGAAGGGATCTGAGTAATGCGTATTGGCTTTAAGGGCGTGAATGAAGGGATCGGAGTTAATGCTATTGGGTTTAGGCGTGAGAAGGGATATGATGTAATGGTATTGGTTAGGCGTGAAAAGGGACGATATGAGTTTAAATGAGTATAATTGGTTTAGGGCGTGAATGGGATATGAGTAATGGTATTGTCTGGCGTGGAAATGAAAACGGATAGCGTAAATGCGTATATGGGTTTTAGGCGTGTGAATAGGGATTATATGAGTAATGGGTATTGGTAGGCGTGAAGGGATTTCTGAGTATGCGTTAGTTATTGTTTAGGCCCCAGCTATGTGAATGGGGATATGGAGTTATGGGTATTGGTTAGGCGGTGAATGGATATGTGGAGTAATGCGTTATTGGTTAGGCGTTTGAAGGGGAATATGAGTTAATTGCGTTATTTGGGTAGGCGGTGGAGGGATATGAGTAAATGCGTATTGTTAGGGCATGAAAGGGATATGAGTAATGCGTATTGGTTTTAGGGTGAAGGGATTCTGGAGTAATGCCTATGGTTAGGGCGTTGAAGGATCGGAAGTACGTAAAGTAATGCGGAATTATTGGTAGCGGTTGAAGGGGATATGGAGTAATTGCGTAATTGGGTTAGGCGTGAAGGGGATAGGGGTTAATGCGGATTGGGTTAGGCGTTGGAAGGGATGAGTAAATGGGTATGGTTTTAGGGGCGTGAATATGGATTATGAGTAATGCCTATGGTTAAGGCCGTGAAAAGGGATAATGGGAGTTATATGGGTAGTATATGGTTTTAGGCGTTTTGAAAGGGACTCTGAGTAATGCGTATTGGTTTTTTATGGTTAAGGCGTGAAGGATTTCTGTGTAATGCGTGTTAATTGGTTATTGTAGGCGTGACGGGGTAAAGAGGTACTGTTGTATGGGGTAAGGGGGCGTGAAGGGGATATTAGAAGTAATGCGTATGGTTAGGGCGTTTGTGAAGGTGCTATGGAGTGAATGGCCTATTGGTTAAGGCGTGAAGGGATATGGTAATGGGTGATTGGTTAGGCGTTTGGAAGGTGATATGGTAATGCTATTGGTTTGCATTTAAAGGGTAATTGGGAGTAATGCGTATATGGTTAGGCGTTGAAAGGGGCTCTGAGTTAATGCCTATGGTTTTTTAGGCGTTTGAAGGGATATGGAGTAATGCATATTGGTTAGGCGTGAAGGGATCTGAGTAATGCGTATTGGTTAGGCGTGAAGGGATATGAGTTTAATGCGTATTGAGGAGGCGTGAAGGGATAGAGGTAATGCGTAGGTTTAGGGCCGGAAGGGATAAAGGGGATATGAGGTAATGGGTATGGTTAGGCGTGAAGGGATATGAGTAAATGTGTATGGTTAGGCGTTTTGAAGGGATTATGAGTATCTGCTATGGTTTAGGCGTGAAAGGGATATGAGTAATTGCCTATTGGTTAGGCGGGTGAGGGATATGCGTAATTGGGTATGGATAGGCGTGAAGGGATATGAGTAATGCTGGTATTGGTTTAGGCGGTGAAGGGATCGAGTAATGCGTAGTGGTTCTTAGGCGTGGAAGGGATTATGAGAGTAATGTGTATTGGGTTTATTAGGCGTTGAAAGAAGGGGATAGGATTAATGCGTTATGGTAGGCGTGTGTGAAGGGATATTGAGTAATGCCTATTGTTTTAGGCGTGTAAGGGATAGAGTACCTAACTTTTGATTCTCTCCTCCCCTATGAGTTATTGCGTATGGTTAGGCGTGAAGGGATATGAGTAATGCGTATTGGTTAGGCGTGAAGGGATATGAGTAATGGGTATTGGTTAGGCGTGAAGGGATATGAGTAATGCCTATTGGTTAGGCGTGAAGGGATATGAGTAATGGGTATTGGTTAGGCGTGAAGGGATATGAGTAATGGGTATTGGTTAGGCGTGAAGGGATATGAGTAACTGGATTGGTAGGGTGAAGGGATCTGAGTTTCAATGCCTATTGGTTAGGCGGTGAAGGGACACCCTATGAGAATGCGATGGTAGGGGATGAAGGGATTGAGTATACCATGCGGTTATTGGCACTAGCGTGAAGGGATATGAGTAATGCCTATTTGGTCAGGCGTGAAGGTTAGAGGTTATGGCCCCGGTATTTGGCTCAGGCGGAAGCGGATATGAGTAATGCGTATTGGTTAGGCGTGAAGGGTATGAGCTGTAAATGGTGTATTGGTAGGCCCCCCCGCTGAGGGATATGTCTAGTAATGTACTCACTTGGTTAGGCTGTGTGAAGGTTTGAGCATGAGTATGCGTACTTTGGTTATGGGCGTGAAGGGATATGAGGTAAGGGTTATTGGTTAGGCGTGTGAAGGGGATATGAGACAGGCGTATGGTTAGGCGTCGTAAGGGATATGAGTATGTATTGGTAGGCTGTTTGAAGGGATATGAGTAATGCCTATTGGTTAGGCGTGGAGTGGATATGAGTACTATGCAATATTTTTGGGGTTTGTTGTTTTTTTAAGGGGGTTGATAGGGATCTGAGTATATGTGTAATGCGTATTGGTCTAGGCGTGAAGAGGATATGAGTAATGCGATGGTTCGGCGTGAAGGGATATGAGTACATGCGTATTGGTTGGCGTCAAGGGATATGCGAATGGGTTAATTGGTTGGCGCCGAAGGGATATGAGTAAAGCCATTGGGTTAGGCGTGAATGGAATGAGTAAGCCTAGTGGTTAGGCGTGAAGGGATCTGAGTAATGCGTATTGGTTAGGCGTGAAGGGATATGAGTAATGCGTATTGGTTAGGCGTGAAGGGATATGAGTTATGGGTATTGGTTAGGCGTGAAGGGATATGAGTAATGCCTATTGGTTAGGCGTGAAGGGATATGAGTAATGGGTATTGGTTTTAGGTGTGAAGTGAAGGGATATGCGTATATGGCCTATTGGTAGGCGTGAGGGATATGAGTATATTGCGTATTGGTTAGGCGTGAGTGACGGGATCGAGTAATGCATTATTGGTAGGCTGAAGGGTATGAGTATAATGCCTATTGGTTTAGGCGTTTTGACATAGTGGCTATGAGTAATTGCGTAATTGGTGAGGCGGTGAAGGGTATGAGATGCTATTGGTTAGGCGTGAAGGGATTGAAGGGATATGTAGTTAGGTAGTTGGTTAGGCGTTGTAATAGGATCATGTAAGTAAGGCGTATGTTAGGCTTGTGAAGGGATATGAGTAATGGGTATTGGTTAGGCGTGAAGGGATATGAGTAATGCCTATTGGTTAGGCGTGAAGGGATATGAGTAATGCGTATTGGTTAGGCGTGAAGGGATCTGAGTAATTGTGTTATTGGTTAGGCGTTGTGAAGGGATCTGAGTAATGAGTATTGTTAGGCGTGAAGGATTATGAGTAAAGGAATGGGTATGGTTCGGCGTGACGTTGGATTATGAGTAATGCGTATTGGGAGGCCGTGTGAAGGGATAGATCAGCGTGATTGGGTGTAGTGGCTGTGAAAAGGGATATGAGTAAGCGTATTGGGTAGATTGAGGGATATGAGTAATGGTATTGGTTCGGCGTTGAAGGGATGCTGAGTAATGCCTATTGTTTAGGCGTGAAGGGATCGGAGTAATGGTATGTTAGGCGTTGAGGGATATGGATGTAATGCGTTGGTAAGGCGTGAATGGGATATGAGAATTGTATTGCGTTAGTGCGGATAGGTTGATATGAGCTATGCATTTGTTAGGTATGTGAAGGGCTATGAGTAATGCGTTATTGGTTAGCGTGGAGGGTATGAGTAAATGGTATTGATAGGCGTGAAGGGATATGAGTAATGGGTATTGGTTAGGCGTGAAGGGGATATGGTCATGCTGATTGGTTAGGCGTGTAAGGGACTGAGAATGCGTTCTTGGTTAGGGGTGAAGGGATACGAGTAATGGGTATTGGTTTTAGGCGTGAAAGGGACTATGAGTAATGGGGACGGTTGCTGTTCTGTCGGGATATGAGTAATGCGTAGAGTAATGCGTATTGGTTAGGCCTGAAGGGATATGAGTAATGTGTATTGGTTCGGCATGAAGGGATATGAGTAATGGGTATTGGTTAGGCGTGAAGGGATATGAGTAATGCGTATTGTTTAGGAAAGGGATGAATCGAAACCAGCTAGCCACGGAGCAGGGGTGAGAGAGATTAAGAAGATTAGGCACAGAAAGATAGGGAGGTGGTTTTATGGTAAGGCATGAAGGGATAGGGTTAATGCGTATTGGTTAGGAAAGGGATGAATCAAAACCGTATGGGCACGGAGTAGAGGCAAGAGAGATGAAGAACTAGGCATGGAAAGATAGGGGTAATGCGCATTGGTTAGGAAAGGGATGCATGGGGATGGAGCATAGACAAGTTGTGTGATGCTCGGGGCCATTGGAACCATTAAGCCACGGAGTAGGGGTACGAGAGATGAAGAACGAGGCACGGGGAGATAGGGGTAATGCGTTAGGTTAGGCATCAAGGGATAGGGGTTCTGGGTATTGGTTAGGAAAGGGATGAATCAAAACCATCTAGCCACGGAGTGGGGGCACGAGAGATGAAGAACTAGGCACGGAGAGATAGGGAGGTGGTTTCATGGTTAGGCATGCAGGGATAGGGGTACGCATATTTAGTTGTATTTATTTGTGAAGGACTAGGCATGGAGAGATAGGGAGGAGGTTTCATGGTTACGCATAGGTATAGGGGTACGATTATTTATTTTTTAATTTGTATTTATTTATGAAGAACTAGGCACGGAGAAATAGGGGTAATGCGTATTGGTTAGGAAAGGGAAGAATGAGGATGGAGCATAGACAGGTTGTGTGATGCGTGGGGCCATTGGAACCATTGGAACCATCTAGCCAGGGAGTAGGGGCAAGAGAGATGAAGAACTAGGCACGGAGAGATAGGGAGGTGGTTTCAAGGTTAGGCATGAAGGGATGGGGGTACGTTTATTTATTTATATGTATTTATTTATGCAGGACTAGGCACAGAGAGATAGAGGTAATGCATATTGGTTAGGAAAGAGATGAATGGGGATGGAGCATAGACAGGTTGTGTGATGCGTGGGGCCATTGGAACCATCTAGCCACGGAGTAGGGGCAGGAGAGATGAAGAACTAGGCACGGAGAGATAGGGAGGTGGTTTCATGGTTAGGCATGAAGGGATAGGGGTACGTTTATTTATTTGTATATATTTATGAAGAACTAGGCACGGGGAGATAGGGATAATGCGCATTGGTTAGGAAAGGGATGCACGGGGATGGAGCATGACAAGTTGTGTGATGCGTGGGGCCAGCGAAACCATCTAGCCACGGAGTAGGGGCACAAGAGATGAAGAACTAGGCACGGGGAGATAGGGGTAATGCGCATTGGTTAGGAAAGGGATGCATGGGGATGGAGCATAGACAAGTTGTGTGATGCGTGGGGCCATTGAAACCATCTAGCCACTGAGTAGGGGGGTCAGATTGCAAAATATCAGCCTTCGGGCTGCTCACACTGTGGATTTCACCAAATTTAGTTTCGCCTTAGAATCGGTAGGCAGGCGGAGGAGGCAGTCACCCCCGAATCTATCGCGTTGTCTTTAATTTCTCGATTAAGCCGTCTGGCGACGAAGAGAAGGGCATTAAGCTGTGACAGTCTGCACGTGGAGTACACGTTGGGAGTACATAAAAAGGTAAACTAAAAAAAGGTTAGCCTATATTTATTTTAATCTCTTACTTACTAAGCACTTAAATATAAAAAGGTTAACCTATATCTATTTACCTATATCTATTTAACTATAAAAAGGTGAACCTATATCTATTTACATATATCTATTTAAGTATAAAAAGGTTGACCTCTAAAAAACAATTCTATTTATCTATACCATATCATAACTATAAAGGTTGGACCCTATATCTATTTACCTATCTCTATTTAACTATAAAAGGCCTGACCTATATCCTATTTAGCCTATATCTACTTTAAACTATAAAAAAGGACTGACCTATATCTATTTACCTATATCTATTTAACTATAAAAAGGTTGACCTATATCTATTTACCTATATCTATTTAACTATAAAAAGGTTGACCTATATCTATTTACCTATATCTATTTAACTATAAAAAGGTTGACCTATATCTATTTACCTATATCTTATTTAAACTATAAAAGGTTGACCTATATCTATTTACCTATATCTATTTAACTATAAAAAGGCTGACCTATATCTATTTACCTATATCTATTTAACTATAAAAAGGTTGACCTATATCTATTTACCTATATCTATTTAACTATAAAAAGGTTGACCTATATCTATTTACCTATATCTATTTAACTATAAAAAGGTTGACCTATATCTATTTACCTATATCTATTTAACTATAAAAAGGTTGACCTATATCTATTGACCTATATCTATTTAACTATAAAAAGGTTGACCTATATCTATTGACCTATATCTATTTTACTATAAAAAGGTTGACCTATATCTATTTACCTATATCTATTTAACTATAAAAAGGTTGACCTATATCTATTTACCTATATCTATTTACCTATATCTATTTAACTATAAAAAGTTTAACCTATATCCTATTGGAAAGAGGCCTTGCGGGGTTGGGCCAGCTGTGATGAATGGAGCTGAAATGGCACGTACTGAATGGGTAAAAGCAGGACGTGTTCCATTACAAAGTTTAAACTATTTGTAAGCAATACCCTCTGGATGGAAAAAATGATGTAAGTCGGGGGGGAGTCAGTTATTCCCATAGTATTTGTTTACTACGCTACTGCACCTCACTCCTGAGTAAAGGTAATGATAACGCCTGGTGGGGCGCGGTGTTAAGGGAACCGACTCTTCGTCCTCAAGCGATTTGGTCTATCTCCTGAGTATATTATGGACGAGGGCAGGGGTACACAATACCAGTGTTTTTCTTTTCAGCTAAAAGCAGCAGCTTCCAGGCAGCTCTCCTGACTGGCTATTCAGCCAAAGCTAATGCAACCTAGTGTGTCTGGAACCTGACAGAATCCGCTGGCCATAACTGTCGACATCGTGGGGCTTGGCCCAGTGGCTGGCTCAGGGAGCTGCCTAGAAGCTGCTGCTCGTAGCTGAAAATAAAAACTATGCACAATACCCATCTCATAGCTTTCTTTTCTGCTACAAGCAACACCTTCTAGGCAGCTCCCCTGACTGGCTCTTGAGCCAAACCTAACGCTACCTAGTGCACCTCCAAGCTGGCACAATCAGCTGTCCAGAACTGCTGAACTAGTAAGGTGCAGCACAGTAGCTGGCGCAGGGAGCTGCATAGAATTTGCTAAGAAAAGCCGAAAAGAAAAGCCAGGTGTAACGGATCAGAATCGTTACACCAAAGCGACATTCGGCAAAGGAGTTCATATGATGTCCGAGTATTCATTCTCTAGTACATATACCGAGTCATACCGTTACACCAGGACTCACCTGACTCACCTGACTGCTGTTGGGACCCTGAAAGAAGATATTATCCCCCCCCCCCCCCCCCCTCCACCCACCCACCCACGCTACTTAAGCCTGGTGATGTCTTTTTGACGAAACTAGTCTCTGCAATCATAACATTCGTCTCTTTCTCTCGCCTTTTCCAACTGTTGATATCTCGTCTCGAGAAAGCAATCAACCTAGATTCTAGATCTGAGACCCAGCTGCACGGAGAGAAGCTTTTATCCCCCCCCACACACACACCACCACCACCACCACCACCACCCCACACACACGCTACTTCAGCCTGGTGATGCCTTTTTGACGAAACTAGTCTCTGCAATCATAACATTCGTCTCTTTCTCTCGCCTTTTCCAACAGTTGATATCTTGTCTCGAGAAAGCAACCAACCTAGATCCTAGACCTGAGTCCCAGCTTCCCGGAGAGAAGCTTTTATCCCCCCCCCCCCCCCCCCCGCCCCCCCCCCACCACCACCACCACCACCACCCCACACACACGCTACTTCAGCCTGGTGATGTCTTTTTGACGAAACTAGTCTCTGCAATCATAACATTCGTCTCTTTCTCTCGCCTTTTCCAACTGTTGATATCTTGTCTCGAGAAAGCAACCAACCTAGATCCTAGATCTGAGTCCCAGCTGCCCGGAGAGAAGCTTTTATCCCCCCCCCCCCCCCCCCCCCACCACCACCACCCCACACACACGCTACTTCAGCCTGGTGATGTCTTTTTGACGAAACTAGTCTCTGCAATCATAACATTCGTCTCTTTCTCTCGCCTTTTCCAACTGTTGATATCTTGTCTCGAGAAAGCAACCAACCTAGATCCTAGATCTGAGTCCCAGCTGCCCGGAGAGAAGCTTTTATCCCCCCCCACCCCCACCCCCACCCCCACCACCCCACACACACGCTACTTCAGCCTGGTGATGCCTTTTTGATGGTACTAGTCGCTATCTGTAATCATAACATTCGTCTCGTTCCCCGCCTTTTCCAACTGTTGATATCTCGTCTCGAGAAAGCAACCAACCTAGATCCTAGATCTGAGTCCCAGCTGCCCGGAAAGAAGCTTTTGTCCCCCCCCCCCCCCCCCCCCCCCCCCTCCACACACACGCACCCCAAGCCGAAAAGAAAAGCCCAGACCTACCTGACTCCCGTTGGTGTTAGGACCAGCATTTGCCATGCTAAGGATCCCAGCACCTGTATGCTTAAGCTCTCTAGTTACCTGCCACATGAGTGAGTTGGTTGGGTTGGTTGGGTCAATTGGGTTGGTTGGATTGGTTGGGGTTGGGTTGGTTGGTTGGGGTGGGTTGGTTGGTTGGGGTGGCATACTAGCACCAGTGTTTGGCACACTAAGCCTGCGTGGTTGGTTTGGTTTGGTTTGGTTTGGTCTGGTTTGGTTTGGCACATGAGTGAGGTTGGTTTGGTTTAGTTTGGTTTGGCAACAGAATCGAGCGGACCAAAGCTAGTCAGATACGAGATTGTTGGCTGACGTGTCAGGCTTCGTCTTGGTCACCTTCAGTCGCACAAACAACCGGGCAACAAGGTGACCCTGGGGGCTCCCGCCCCTCAGAAAGGGGGCTCCACCAAAAAATGCACGATAGTGAATAACGTTGAGAAACTAGGATTCTGGTTTTTGGTGGTTGGCCCCAGTGAAAGCAAATGGGTTTGCCCCCTCAACCTCACGCCTTGTATTAAGGCAAACCATTTATTCATAACCGCCCTCAATGTAGCAGCGCCCCCACTGTTACACTGGATACACCCGGGAGGAACCGCGGTACTCAAGGGTTTGGCGTCGACAGAGGCCATGAGCCCACGCCACCTGCGCATGAACCTGCGACATGGGCCGGGCACCTGAAGTTGATAAGGACGGTCAAGTTGTTCTATTTATTCTGGTTGACCAGCTCTTGACTGAGATCCAGCCTGGGACCATGGACACTGTTTATTTTTTTGGCCACTGGTTGCAGCTTCTATGCAGCTCCCTTTCCCTGCTCTTGGGCCACTGGTAGCAGCTTCTATGCAGCTCCCTTTCCCTGCCCTTGGGCCACTGGTAGCAGCTTCTCTGCAGCTCCCTTTCCCTGCCCTTGGGCCAAATCTGAAGCTAGCTAGTGTGCCTAAAAGCTGACATAGAGGGCATTTGAATGTAGCTGAAAGCATGGGGACTGGCCCAGTGGCTAGCTAATGTAGCTGAAAGCATGGGGACTGGCCCAGTGGCTGGCTAATGTAGCTGAAAGCATGGGGACTGGCCCAGTGGCTGGCTAATGTAGCTGAAAGCATGGGGACTGGCCCAGTGGCTAGCTAATGTAGCTGAAAGCATGGGGACTGGCCCAGTGGCTAGCTACTGAAGCTGAAAGCATGGGGACTGGCCCAGTGGCTGGCTAATGTAGCTGAAAGCATGGGGACTGGCCCAGTGGCTAGATAATGTAGCTGAAAGCATGGGGGCTGGCCCAGTGGCTGGCTAATGTAGCTGAAAGCATGGGGACTGGCCCAGTGGCTGGCTAATGTAGCTATAAGCATGGGGACTGGCCCAGTGGCTAGCTAATGTAGCTGAAAGCATGGGGACTGGCCCAGTGGCTGGCTAATGTAGCTGAAAGCATGGGGACTGGCCCAGTGGCTAGCTAATGTAGCTGAAAGCATGGGGACTGGCCCAGTGGCTGGCTAATGTAGCTGAAAGCATGGGGACTGGCCCAGTGGCTAGCTAATGTAGCTGAAAGCATGGGGACTGGCCCAGTGGCTAGCTAATGTAGCTGAAAGCATGGGGACTGGCCCAGTGGCTGGCTAATGTAGCTGAAAGCATGGGGACTGGCCCAGTGGCTGGCTAATGTAGCTGAAAGCATGGGGACTGGCCCAGTGGCTGGCTAATGAAGCTGACTGGAAGCTGCCATGTACAGCCCCCCCAAAAAACACTAAACATGAATGGTTAAGCATTCTGAAGGACATACCTCGTCTTCGAATTTTCCACCGTAAATTGACTCCCCGCCACGCCCGGTTCCCGTTGGATCGCCTCCTTGAATCATGAAGTCAGTGATGATCCGATGAAACTGCAGACAAGAGGGAGGGGGAGAGTGGCAGTGGTGGTGGTGAGTGTCTGTGCGTGTGCGTGTGTGGGGGTGGGGTGGGGTGGGGATCGCCTGCTTGAATCATGAAGTCAGTGATGATCTGATGAAACTGCAGACAAGAGGGAGGGGGGGAGGGGCGGTGGTGGTGGTAAGTGTCTGTGCGTGTGCGTGTGTGTGGGGTGTGTGTGGGGGGGTTGGGATCGCCTCCTTGAATCACGAAGTTGGTGATGATCCGATGAAACTGCAGACACGAGGGAGGGGTGGTGGTGGTGGTGATATGCGTGTGTGTGGGGCGGGGGTGAGTGTCTGCGTGTGTGTGGGGTGTGTGGGGGTCAGGGGGAGTCTGTGTGTGGGGTGTGTGGGGTGGGGGTGGGGGGGGATCGCCTCCTTGAATCATAAAAGTCAGTGATGATCCGGTGAAACTGCATACACGAGGGAGGGGGGGGGGGGGGGGGGGGGGGGGGGGGGAGGATGGTGTGTGTGTGTGCGTTTGTGTGGGGGGGGTGAGTGCCTGTGCATGTGTGTGGGGTGTGTGGAGGGGAGTGAGGGTGGGAGAGTGTCTGAGCGTGTGTGTGTGTGTTTGTTTGTGTGTGTGTGTGTGTGTATGTGTGTGCGTGTGTGTGTGTGTGTGTGGGTGGGTGGGGGAACCACATTGAAGAGCACGGGTTGAGACACAGAGGAAAGCCAACAGAGACTACTCCTTTGATTTGAGCCACATCCACACGAGTCTATGAAAGCACTTTTGTTTTGCGATACGTCGCTAGTCTGTTGCTGCATGGCGACGCATGGGTCATGCTAAACTAGTCATAAATGTCCCCCTGACCCCCCCCCCCCCCCCCCCCCCCGGGTTGCATTCTGCGGGGTTTGGGGGGCAGCGCAGCGCACTGGGGTCGCACCGAGTCGCTCAATTTGCGACACGTTGCACAAAAAACAGTCTATCATTGTAAACAAGCCCTGGAAAATCTAATAAGCACACAGAACTGCAAACCTTACATTACATTGTCATCAACAGGCCATAGGTGGCCCAAGACAAGCCGGCTCCACAACATCCGGGAGGGGTCTTTCAACAAATCCTCAGAAAAAGAAAGGCAATATTGCAACGAGCACTACTACTTCAATGTATGTTGTACAGTCCAGTGGTAGCCAAATAGGCCAAAAGGACCTGCCCTACCATGATATCATAGCTAAAACAAAAAACTGATGCGCTGAACCCTAAACAATTATTTACGAAAGGGGTTCCTAGATTCGTACTTGAAATGTAATCAACACCACCTAGCGATCACTTCTGGTTCGCTCACTTTCCGTTTCCTAAGAATATCTCTGATAAGAAAGCCATAGAAGTAGGAGGCCTTTCTGTCTATTTCCACATTGTTCACTCGCTTTGAAGTGTAGTGAAGAGAGTGTCCCTCGTAGCCCATGTCACTAAATGGCTCCAGAAAAACGCACAACACTAAAATAAATAAACTATCCACCACCACTTCCTCTCCCTGATCATCATCATCACCATCATCATCTCCACCACCATCATCACCATCATCAGCATCATCATCAGCAGCAGCATCACCACCATCATCATCACCAGCATCATCACCCCCAACATTATTGAAAGCGTCTCTCCTAAGTTGGATCACTGTGCCCTGTCTGCTTGAAATACTAGATGGCTGTAATGATGTACTACCAGGAGATGGCCAAAGCATATACTATGGCAACAAGCACACAGTGTAACAGCTCGCTAGTTTAGCCAAACCAACTTCTACACATTCATGTGCATGTGCATGTACATGAAACGCCAAAGCTTGCCTGCACATTTGTCTACTTATATCGTCATGCACTTGTTAGCTTACAATGGTGCCGTCATAGTACCCCTTCTTAGACAATTCCGAAAAGTTCTTGACCGTCTTAGGTGCATGCTTGTAGTACAACTCGACCGTGAAGCTTCCCATCGATGTGTCGATGACGACCTGAGGAGCTTCCATGGTAACACGCGGCTCTACGGAAGCTTCCTTTGTCCGAAGCTAAAGCTAGACGTTGATGTTCTGACGAAATTGAAAAACGGATCCAGACGAATCACGATGTCGGGATGCGAACGAAGGCAAAAGCGAGGTGGCCAAGAGCAATCGCATAGAACGGGATGCTTGTTCATCTATGGCTTTTTTTATGCTAAAAGCCAACTACCGCCAAAGTCCATTTTAGGAGGGCATTCAAACCGGCCACAGCGCCGTCTTATGCTGTTTGTAGGACAATGGACATAGCTCTTGTGCTGCCTGGTTGAGAGGAGCATCAGCGACGGCGTTGGAAGCCAGGTCGTTGTTGTTCGCTACGTCGACCTTCATGCTGTTGACCAGCATCTGTGCCTTCATCTTGGTCCGCGTGACGACCGTATCCACAGGAAAGCCGTAAGTGTGGACGAGCGTGCACATTTCCAGGAGGCTGGCCCCGGCCACCTCAGCGTTGATCCAGTTGCAGAACTGTTGACGTAGACATCAACAATTAAATAACTAGATCAGCATACCTCCTCTACTCCTCAGAAAGCACAGGAGTTATGTTCCTTGCCCTACAAACAGCACACATGCCATGATTCATTTGCATCCAATAAATCCAGCACTCATGCTACTTCCACAACAACCCTCATCCTTCCGTTTGACCTGTACACATTCCCTACCTAGCCCTTTTCCCAGCCAACGCACATCACACACATTACACAATGATTCGTCACATCTGCCCCTTCACCGTATAATCCTGGGGAAGTTAGCCCCCACTTAAGTTTAGGGGGGGGGTAGTGGTTTAGACTTTGAGTGTAGGGTTTAGGTGGAAGGGGGGCAAACTGAAGTGTGGTCTAACTTCCCCACAACCACCATATCACTATAACATGGACCGTCCTAAGTCAATGTGGTGTTCCATGCTGAAGTGCCACAAACACTCGTTCCACGGTATGAAACCACAACAGACCTCCTCCTCCTCCAATCCTCCACCTCGCTTTAAACATGATCACCTGTATATAGGGAACGGCAGTACGGCATCATGTCATCATTTTACATTGTGGTCTGGCTAGGCTAAAGTTACCATTCGTATACAATATTATATGATGCAATTTGTATGATACCATACTCGCCTTTGGTCAGCATCATATGATATGCCGGTCCCTACCTGTATTGCAAGAAAAGAAGATCATGCACCGGCAATTACCTGCACATACCCAAATACCGATACATGCCACGCAAAATTCATCCCGTACTCATTATGCTGGTCCATATATACGTATAAAGATAGGCTATAGCGGGGCTATACCACCTACTTCATACCAGGTTACTTCAAATGGCCAAATTGGCCAGCGCTTTAGCGCACTTGAAAACAAAAAAACTGCGCTTTGTAGTGCAAAAAGCGCAAAAAATGCTTGCTGCGCCCACAGGGGATTGCAAAAAACTGCGCTTAAAGCCAGAGGGGGTCAAAAAGTCAGCGCTCTAAAGCGCAAAAGCGCGCGCTTTGAATTACCCTACTTCATACCTCCTCCCAGAATTCTAGAAATGTATGAGCGAATGTGTGGTCCACCAGGTCCTTCTGCAGCTCCTTGTATTGGCCATTGATGCCAGCTAGGCGGTTCCGACATTGCCTAGGCGGCTGCCACCAGCTGCCAGCCTACCTGCCTGCCAGCCTGCACCAGCTGCCAGCCTACCTGCCTGCCAGCCTGCACCAGCTGCCAGCCTAACTGCCTGCCAGCCTGCACCAGCTGCCAGCCTGCCTAGCCTGCCAGCCCCCAGCTGCCAGCCTACCTGCCTGCCAGCCACCAGCTAGGCGGTTGCCTCATTGCCTAGGCGGTCTGCCACATTACTGAGAGCGCTTGGTGAACTTGGTGCCGTCCTTGCGTGTCTCAATATTTGTGTATCAGTGGGTGGGTTTGCAGGCGTGGGGGGTGTCAGTGGGGAGTTTTTGTGTATCTGTGTGTGGTGGTGGTGGGATGTCTGTGTGTGTGTGTGTGGTGGTGGTGGTGGTGGTGGGGGGGGGTATGCTTGTTTATATCATTATATGTTTGTTTTAGTGGGTGGGGTGGGGGTCTGTAGGTATGTTCCAATATTTGTGTATCAGTGGGTGGTTATGCAGATGTGTGGGGGTATTTGTGTTTTACTGGGGGTTGGTTTTGTAGGGGTGTTTTGTGAGTCAGTTGGTGAATGTGTGTGTTTGTGTGTGGGGGGGGTCTGTGGGTATGTTCCAATATCTGTGTATCTGAGGGTGGTTAGGTTTGTAGTCATGGGGGGCGGGGTAGGGTGACGTAGGCAGGCAATGTTTTTTCAAAATAAATACCGGTGTGCTAACAGGGTAAAGCATAAAACACAGAATGCATGCTGCAAATTTCAAACAGATCATGCTGCAGATCATAACAGTTACATTCTTCTAAACATAACCCTGAAAGTTAAAACAGATCATGCTGCAGGTCAAAACAGTTACACGCTGCAAAATAACCATAAATACGTGCTAAAATCAAAAGATAACATACATGCTGCCATTGCTGCAAAGCAAAACACGTCATGCAAGGTATTTCATGTTTTGATTTGCAGGATGTTCCTGTTTTGATTTGCAGCATGCATTTTATGTTTTGATTTGCAGCATATTAAATATTTTCAGTTGCAGCATATACTTTATGTCTTGATTTGCAGCATATATTAAATCTTTTGAGTTGCAGCATGTATTGTGTGTTTCTATTTGCAGCGTATATTTTATGTGCTGATTTGCAGCATGTATTTTATGTGTTGATTTGCAGCATGTATTAAATGTGTTGGTTTGCAGCATGATCTGTTTTGATTTGCAGCATGTATTTTATGTGTTGATTTGCAGCTTGTATTAAATGTGTTGGTTTGCAGCATGATCTGTTTTGATTTGCAGCATGTATTTTATGTGTTGATTTGCAGCACATATTAAATAATTTGAGTTGCAGCAGGTTGCAGCAAGTATTTTATGTGTTGATTTACGGCATATATTAAATAATTGGAGTTGCATCATGCACTTAGGTGTTTATTTGCAGAATTTATTTTGTGTTTTGATTTGCAGCGTATATTAATGTTTTGATTTGCACAGATTTGCAGCATGTATTTAATGTTTTGAACATTTAAGTGTGCGCAAGAAGACGTTATATAGCGATACATATCATATAATTGTACATTTTATACAAGATGATGCCTGATTTGTATTATTATAATTAATATTCGTATTATAATATATTGAGTTGGTATACGAATATTTACTGTATACTTCATCAACCTGCCTCATCCAAGTTGTGTAGGTTATATATTTATAGGGATAAGCAATATACCGTAATATCATATGATGCCGGCGGCCTGGCTAGGCTAAATTTGCAATTTACATACAATATCATATGATGCAATTTGTATGATATCGTATGATATCAAACTCGCCTTCGGTCAGTATCATATGATTTGCCGATCCCTACATATTTCATATCATTTCCTTGTTGATCATTTAATCTTCTGGGATTGAACTCAGAATGTTGGGACCAATCAATGCCTGTAATACCGGTACTGCAAATAGCATCCTCTTGAACCTGAACTTGATTACATAGCTCCAGCCAGCTATTTGGCTGCTCGCCGTCTACCGTACTAAAAACAAATTGCCAGAAAAATGTTAACGCGAACAACACACTTATTGCTTCCATTTACGGGTGAAAAAAACTCGTATTGAGCTGCACCGGCATGATGTGGCCACGGTGCCTGCCGGTCAGGCATCGGTGGTGATTATTTTTACTGAGGTGGCCCTACGGTGACTATAGCTAGCTCCGGCTTACGTTATGGTGTCCTTAACTTCACGTCCTGTGAGTAACGGTATTACACGGACGGAACAATTTCAATTTCAATTCCTTCAATTTTTTCATTTAATATTAGCATCCTCATTTTCTCCGAAGCCTGTGCGATGGCACTGACGTCCAACTTGTTAAAATATTGGTGGGTGGCGGCAGAGAAAACGATGTGAGGCAGAGTAAACATTATATGCGTGATAAAACGATTAATCGTGCCTTATTGCGCTGAGCATAGCGTAATTGTTTAGAAGCATGGAAAGAGGTCGCATTGTGGAAAAAGGAAGGTGGACAGGGGGATTTCAGGACGCTGCGTCCTCCATCGCAGACGCAAAGTAGTGAGGGTCCGTTGACCAGAAGGAAGGGTCCGTTGAGTCGCAGGGCGCAGGGTATATAATTAGTTGCCTCAGGCAGCAGATCTGGGGGTCCTCCTGAAGTACCCTAATGTGGACGCATTGCGAAAGGAAGTCTGTTAAGCTGCGATGCTATCTTTTTCTAATCAATAATATATGATCCAGTCAATCCGTCGCTTTCTGTAATCAGGGGTGGTGTGTGTCGGTGTGTTCACTCCCCACTGCTTCTGTCGAAGACGACCAACACCCTTAATGGCTGGATCCATGTAACTAACTTTAAGTTGGTCGCCCGCCCTAAGGAGGAAAGACCTATGCGATACTTTCGCGACATCGCGCTGTTGTTCAAATCTTCACATCTTCACATTTCCCCAAGAACGCCGGTCAAAATTGCCGGTTAATCTGACTGGCCTGAAATCTTACCGACTCGTGTTCGATTCCCGTCAGGGGCGGATTGCCTCGGAGGGCACTTTTTCGTGTACGTATCTCAGGGTTGCGGCCTGTGGACGCGGCGTTTTCATTTGTCGTTTCCCTCCTGGCCGGTGGACTCAATCCAGGGACCTGGAGCATGTCTACGATTTCCCCTGGGGAAATTCGCATCTTCGTGACTCTCGTAGCTCATTGCATGAGCTCTTTGTGCTTGACAAGGAAATCTGCTCTTTCGCACTAGTTCCTGCAGGTTGCGGAGTAGCAACTGTAGCCTCGGGAGTTACTGCACCTGCCTCAATGGAACTTCGGGAAGTCAGTGAGCTAATAAGTTCATTAGCCTTACAGGCCACCAAGTTGAATAATAATGCCATGCCATGCTACATTGATTCTTGACCCCCCCAATATTAAATTGTACGTATAAGTATTAAGTAAGTAACTGCTTGTGCATCCATCACCAAGGAGGCTGCCACTGCTGCTTGACGAACATTACACCCCCCCAGGGCCGACGTCCAGGGGACCCGCCAGGACCCCCTACTATTTAAGCATACTATCCATCTTAACGTGGTCCGCATATGGTGAACACGTCGACAAACTAAAAATCTGCTGGACCGGCAAATCAAAACGAGTTACCTTAGGGGGGGATGGACCTGGCCAACTAAATCAATCGCCACGCAGCTGTTTTTACATGCACCAGTTTTCTCATCTACACTATCTAGGGGCAGAAATAATATAATACAAATCAAAGACCAGGAACTGCTCCCCCCCCCCCCCCCCCCCCCCCCCCCCCCCCCCCCCCCCCCCCCCCCCACACACACACACACACACACACTCTCATTAATCATATTCCGCCCCCTCATCCCTCCTACAAGTTCATTTGGCAAGGAAGCCAAGCGAACATGTTGCATCGTGGTTCATGGCTTCACCAGTGCTTACTTAGTATACAGCCTTTTCTGTCACGGTTGGGCAAGTCCCTCAAGCTTATTTGGCCTACCCCTGAACTGGAACAATTGAGCATACATACATACACATATTTAGCCCAATATTGAGGTTGGGCAAGTCTATTTAGCCTATTTGGCTACGCCTCAATTACCGGCTAGACTGTGAAAACACACTAACTGATGAACATGTGGTTCATGGCCTCACAACCCTGGAACGGGCAAGTCTGTCCTTTGGCCTATTTGGCCACACCCCTGAACTGGAACATACGTGGGCCAGGACTCGTCTTTATACTGTCTAGTCCGCATAGTATGCTCCCCAGTTCCGTGGGTATCGCACGGGGGTGTGTGTGGGGGGCTTAGCAGTGGAAGACGGTGAACAGACCAGAGTTGGCTAAAAAAGCATGTAACAATCCGATCCAATCCAATATACGTCCTTTGGCCTACTTGACCCCTGGACAAGTAAACTGTCTAGTCCGCATAGTATGCTCCCTAGTTCCGTGGGTATCGCACAGGTGTGTGTGTGTGTGTGTGTGTGTGTGTGTGTGTGTGTGTGGGGGGGGGGGGGGGGGCTTAGCAGTGGAAGACGGTGAACAGACCAGAGTTGGCTAAAAATAATGTATCAATCCAATCCAATCTATGTCCTTTGGCCTAGTTGGCCACCCCTGGACTGTAACCAACATGGCTTCATGGGAAAGGGGCTTAGCGCTGAGCGTGCTAAAACACCATGTAGCAATCCAATCCAATATTCGTCCTTGGCCTGATTGGCCACCCCTGGACTGTAACAAACATGGACCTGGACAAGTCTTTCGTTGTCTAGTCCCCATAGTAAGCTCCCTAGTTTCGTGAGTATCGCACGGGGGTGGTGGTGGTGGTGGTGGTGGTAAGCATTGGAAGACGGCGAACAGACCAGAGTTGGCCACCCTTGGACTGTAACAAACATGGCTTGGCCTAGTGGGCCATCCCTGGACTGTACCCAACATGGCTTATTGGCAAAAGGGCTTGGCGCTGAGCTTGCTAAAACACCATGTAGCCATCCAATTCAATTCTAGCCTTCTAGGCTACTCAAGGATTGTTGAAGTACACCAGGGATTTTCTTCGTGTCTTTTCTTAGCAGCTTCTAGGACAGCTTCTAGCAACTTATCATTGGAAGACAGTGAACCTATAGGCTAACTTAGGCTAATTTGCGATATTTCGGTATTTTTTGGGCTCCCCCAGGCTATTTTCCGATACTTGCACGATAATTGCACAATAATTCACCGTCTCCCAGGCTATTTCTCAACATTTCAGGCTATTTCGGTGAACAGACCAGATTTGGCTCAAACACCACATAGCAATCCAATCCAATCCAATCCAATCAATTTTTGCGCATTTTGCACTAGAAAGCCTTTTATTTTTTCTTCAAGTGCATTAAAGCGCTGGCCAATTTCGTCAATGGAAGTACCCTGGTAGCAATCCAATCCAATCCAATGTATGTCCTTGGGCCTAGTTGGCCCCCCCTTGATTGTAACCAACATTGGTTCATGGCAAAGGGGCTTGGCGCTGAGCTTGCAGGGCCCAAAACTCAGAGTACAGTCCACCTTGCTTCAACAACTCATCGTGAGTCCCTGCGAGCAATCACAATAACAGAGATGATCAGTGCCAGTGTGTGTGTGTGGTGTGTGTGTGGGGTGTCGGTGTGTGTGGTGTGGTATGGTGTGTGGGTGTGTGTGTGTGGGGGAATCATGAGTCCCTGCGAGCAATCACAATAACAGAGATGATCAGTGCCAGTGTGTGTGTGTGGTGTGGGTGTGGGGTGTCGGTGTGTGTGGGGTGTGTGTGGTGTGTGGGGTGGTATGGTGTGTGGGTGTGGGGGTGTGGGGGAATCACGAGTCCCTGCGAGCAATCACAATAACGAAGGTAATCAGTGCCAGTGTGTGTGAAGGGGGGGGGGGGGGGGGGGGGGGGGCTGGTGAGAAGAAGATGCCGGGTGGGGTGGGGCTGGTGCTCGAAGGTCCTTTGTCCATTGTGCTTTGTCCTCCTAGTCAATAGTTGTTTTGTGTCCCTTGTTCTTTTATACCTGTTATGTTTAGTCCTTTAGTCTTTCTCACAATAACAGAGATGATCAGTGCCTTGGTGGTTGGCCCCAGTGAAAGCAAACGGGCTGGACCCCTAAACATCACACCTTGTAATAAGGCTTACTACTTTAAAGTATATTTATAATCTGTGTGTTTGTGTGTGTGTGTGTGTGTGTGTGGGGGGGGGGGGGGTCGGAAGATGCCTGTTGGGGAGAGCATGGTTGCCATGACTAGAATCCTCCATCGTACCAAGCCTGACGCCCTAATGGATGAGGCGAGTTGTCTGTCTGTCTGTCTGTCTGTCTGTCTGTCTGTCTGTCTGTCTGTCTGTCTGTCTGTCTGTCTGTCTGTCTGCTACAGTACAGGGGTAGGCTAAATAGGCTCAAATGACTTGCCCAACTGTAACAGGAAGGGCTCAAAAGAAAAAGCATTGATGAACTGAACCCCCAAACAATCGTTTAACTGACGGGGGCCCTTAGTTCGTGCTACAGTGATAATTTAACTATGCAATGTTACAGTCCAGGGGTAGCCGCTTGGGCTATAATCAGTGTCAGATTTTGAAAATACCAAAACAACTAGTTCCCTTGTTATTCCATGTCTGGTACGGTCTGGTATCACACTTCCATGATCCAGTGATGTGGGCCCTCAGCAGCCTACACATCTCATCTTAATGTAGGACGACCAATAGGCAGCAGGGTACTTCCAAGCGCACGCTTTTGCGCACTGGCCCGCTGCCTTGTTTTGCACCCCCCTGTGGGCGCAGCAAGCAATTTTTGCGCTTTTTGCACTGCAAAGCGCAATTTTTATTTTTTCAAGTGCGCTAAAGCGCTGGCCGATTTGGTTAATGGAAGTACCCTGAAAGGCAGATATGTAAACACACCCACACACACACACACCCATTGACATAAGCACAGACACAGATATGGACACAGGCATAGGCATGGGCACACACACAGACACATACACATACACATTACAGTACACTCACCCTTGCCCTTAGGGCGTCGTGCATCAAGGTAGATGAGCCCAGTATACCTTTACGGCTGGCCACGCCTAGGACTGTGACATACACACACCTACACACATAAACACACACCTACACACACATAAATACACACACCCATACACACACATATATACACACATAAACACTGACACATACACACATAAACACACACGCACATAAACACACACACACATAAACACACAAGCACATAAACACACACATACACATATAAACACACACGCACATGAACACATAAACACACGCATATACACACAAACATACACACATAAACACACACACACATACACTCATAAACACACACATAAACACATAAACACACACGCACATAAACACATAAACACACATACACACATAAACACCCCACCTACACCATAAACATCACCGCACATAAACGAGAACACACCATAGGGCACTCAGTACCCGCGGGACAAAGGTTGAAGGACTGCACAGGGGGGGGGGGCGCCCATAAACACATAAACACACACATACACACATAAACACACGCACATAAATACATAAACACACACACACAAACACACACGCACATAAACACATAAACACCCACATCCACACATAAACACATAAACACACACGCACATAAACACATAAACACACACATACACACATAAAACGCAAGGCGCTGTGACACATACACGGGTGGGGGGACACCAGGGTGAGGGGTCATCTAGTAAACAGCACACTGGTGGTGGGGGTGGACCACATAAACACATAAACACACACATACACACATAAACACATAAACACAAACGCACATACACACATAAACACACACGCACATAAACACACAAACACACACATACACACATAAACACACACGCACATAAGCACACACAATCACACATAACCCTGCACTCACTAGAGCCTTTCGACACGGGCACATAAGGAGGGTCGGCGGGAGGGACCCACATCCACACTTCACACCATAACACAAAACACACATAACGGGGGGGGGACACATTCGGCCACATAAGCAACACCGGCCGTAAACACAAAACCCACACGCACAAAACACACACGCACATAAACACACAAACACACACATACACACATAAACACACACGCACATAAACACACCCACATCCACACATTAACACAGGGACATAAACCACAAAATACCCACTAAACACACGACGCACGATGTACTCACTAAGTCACACACATACCCACATAAACACCCAGTGGCGTGTTCGCACACACACGCACAGAAACCATAACACCAGACACACATAACCCACACGCGGCGCACATAAACCACCCACATCCACCACACATGAGTGCTGGGAACTCGGATAGTGTGCGACTGCGGGGTGCTATCCTGGCAGCGGGTAAAGCGCACGCACAGGGCTCATGCACACCCATAAACACCACGCACATAAACACACAGATAAACACACACGCACTATAAACACCTAAACACCCTACACCCATACACACAACGCACATAATGCACACAGTCAGCATACGGGAGGTGGCGGCAGGTAAACACCACGCACACACATACACACATACACACAACCGCAACATAAACACACACATACACACATAAACACACAGTTGGGGGGGGGGGGGGGGGGGACAGCACATAAACAAATAAACACCCACATACACACATAAAAAACCGCACGGCACATAAACACATAAACAGCGGGTGCACCTACAGGGCGTCTGTAAACACACACGCACAGGGGGGGGGTGGTACACTCTGTAGCAACACACGAGGGCGGGGGGTCTGCTTTGTGTACAGGGCGTCAAACGAGCCCAGACACAGGAAACTGGCAGGCGACGGCAGGCATAACACACCCAGCCACACATTAACACACATAACCCACACATACCCACATCAAACATCACACAGGGGGCACATAGGAACACATAACACACACATACCCATCTAAACAACACACGAGAGAACACTGTTGACTGCACTCGTGTGGTCATAGCCTCGGTGCTCGGCAATAACACGGGGTGGTGCGTCACAGCCACACATGAAGAACAGAAACACACACCTACACACAGAACACACGGTGCTCACCGAATCCACACACACTATACACACATAAACGACGGCACCCGCACAGTAGCGCGCGCCACAGACCACACACACAGGCGTCTCCGTCCCTAAACGGCACACATTGCACCCATAAACACACACGCACCAGAACGCGAGGGGGCCCCGGTGCCACACTTAACAACACTAAAACCCCGACAGGTGCGCACAGAACACACATAGTTCTGAGGTGGCACCACAGACACACACACAGGTACTCACTCGGAGCACCCGGGGGTGTGCTCGACAGCCCACATTCCACGGGAGCATTAAACAGCGAGCTCACCAACAACCGCCAGCAAAACTCGCGACACACAACTCAGCGCATATACGAGGCACACACGTTCGACACGACGCTCTGTCAGACAGGTGGCCCCAGTTGAGCTGGTCTCAGGGGGGCCAGGGCCACAACACCCACACAACAGCGACACACTGCACAGCGCGGTAACACGTCGATCGACTACACATTACACCACACATACACACATTAACACACACAAACACACACACTTACACACACACTTGACTGCATCCCACCTGATTCAGCAATGCGGCCATCCTCCAGCACAACAATCTGATCACACTGGGCCACGGTGGACAGCCGATGTGCCACTAAGATGGTCACGCCTAGGGCTGCGACATACACACATAACCACACACATAAAACAAACACACACACACACCACACATTCTTGACTGCATCTCACCTGATTCAGCAATGCGGCCATCCTCCAGCACAACAATCTGATCACACTGGGCCGCGGTGGACAGCCGATGTGCCACAAAGATGGAGGTGCGGCCCGAGGCAAGCTTGCTCATAGAATCCATAATGTCTCCCTCAGTTGCGGCGTCCAACGCAGAGGTGGCCTCATCAAACAAAAGTACCTGGGGAGCCTTCAAAAACGCTCTGTAGTGGTGCAAGTGGTGCAAGTGGTTTTTAAACGCTCTGCAGTGATGCAAGTGGTGCAAGTGGTTTTAAACGCTCTGCAGTGGTAAACGCTCTGCAGCCTCATCAAACAAAAGTACCTGGGGAGCCTTCAAAAACGCTCTGCAAGTGGTGCAAGTGGTTTTTAAACGCTCTGCAGTGGTGCAAGTGGTGCAAGTGGTTTTTAAACGCTCTGCAGTGGTGCAAGTGTTTCAAAAACGCTCTGCAGTGGTGCTAGTGGTGCAAGTGGTTTTAAACGCTCTTCAGTGGTAAACGCTCTGCAGCCTCATGAAACAAAAGTACCTGGGGAGCCTTCAAAAACGCTCTGCAAGTGGTGCAGGTGGCGCAAGTGGTTTTTAAATGCTCTTGAGTGGTAAAACACACAGTGGTATAAAAGCTTTGCAGTGGTGCAAGTGGTGCAAGCGGTGCAAGTGGTGCAAGTGGTTTTCAAACGCTCTGCAGTGATAAAACACACAGTGGTAAAAACGCTTTTTTAATGCTCTGCAGTGGTGCAAGTGGTGCAAGTTGTATAAAAATGCACTGTATTGGTAAAACACACATGGTATAAACGCTTTGCAGTGTTGCAAGTGGTGCAAGTTGTTTTTAAACGCTCTGCAGTAATAAAACACGCTGTGGTAAAAACCTTTTTTTTTATCGCTCTGCATGGGTCCATGTTTTTTGGGGGGGGTACAAGGGTTCGATTTGTTTCGGCAACGTTGGGTTGGGTGTATGGTTTGAGTTAGGCTTGGTACATTGCTTAGATTGGTTGGTTTGGTTTGGTACATTGGTTAAGTCTGGTTGATTAATTTTTTGTATCTGACTGTGTCCGATCACCAGGGTACTTCCAAGCGCGCGCTTTTGAGCGCTGGCGCGCTGCCTTTTTGAGCCCCATTGCGCGTTTCGCGCAGTTTTTTGCAACTTCCTGTGGGCGCACCAAGCAATTTTTGTGCTTTTTGCACTACAAAGCGCAGTTTTTGTTTTTTCAAGTGCGCTGAAGCGCTGGCCAATTTGGTCAATGGAAGTACCCTGCCGATCACCAGTGCACCTATCAGACATATACATGAATACTGGAAGCCTCATAACCCCCCCCCCCCCCCCCCCCCCCCCCCCCCCCTCCATCACTACCAACAGTGCCACCTTCACCCCCATCCCCACCCCCATCCCCACCACCAGTACCAACACCACCACAATCCCCACCAACACCACACACACACACTTTACCTCCTATGATTCCTTACCTAGCAATTGCCACCCGCTGGCATCTCTGCCACTCAGTTTCAGCCCTACCTCACATCCCCCCCCCCCCCCCACCCCTACTGCCCCCACTCCCTTCCCATCTCCCCACTCCCTTCCCCCCCACCCCCATGCCCTCTTCCCTCTCGTCTCAAACCTCTTGCTTTTGCCCTGGGCCGCCCTTTGCCCTCATATGATTCCCAACCTAGCTATTGCTTCTCTCCCCCCCCCCCCCCCTGCCCTCTCGCCTCTGCCCTCTGCCCTTTACCCTCCTATGCTTCCCTACCTAGCAATTGCCACCCGCTGCTTCTCTCCACCACTCAATTTCAGCCCTCTCTCCCCAACGACCGTGTCGTAGCCCTCAGGCATTGACATGATAGCCTCATGTATGTGCGCTGCACGAGCTGCCCCCTCCACCTCATCCTTGCTGGCGGACAAGTTCCCGTAGGCAATGTTGTAGTAAATGCTATCGTTGAAAAGGACCAGATCCTGTAGGCGGAAGGGTGGGATAGGTTGGGGTAGTGTGACGTTGGGAGGTACAGCAAAGCTATAATTTTCAGCTACGAGCAGCAGCTTCTAGGCAGCTCCCCCAGACTGGCTAGGCAGGCAGACCCGATGCAACCTAATGCACTTTGAACCCGAAACAACCAGATTTCCTGTATTGTTACCATCTTGGGGCTTGGCCCAGTGGCTGGCTCAGGAAGCTGCCTGAAAGCTGCTGCTAGTAGCTGAAAATAAAAAGCTATGAAGTACAGTGACTTAATGATCGGAATTTAGGCTACCGCATGGCATTGAGCAGCAATGAATTTGGGCTATCGCAGGCTATAGGAGCGGAATTAAGGCTGCCGCATGGCATTGAGCAGCAATGAATTTGGGCTATCGCAGGCTATAGGAGAGCGAATTAAGGCTGCCGCATGGCATTGAGCAGCAATGAATTTGGGCTATCGCAGGCTATAGGAGCGGAATTAAGGCTGCCGCATGGCATTGAGCAGCAATGAATTTGGGCTATCGCAGGCTATAGGAGCGGAATTAAGGCTGCCGCATGGCATTGAGCAGCAATGAATTTGGGCTATCGCAGGCTATAGGAGCGGAATTAAGGCTGCCGCATGGCATTGAGCAGCAATGAATTTGGGCTATCGCAGGCTATAGGAGCGGAATTAAGGCTGCCGCATGGCATTGAGCAGCAATGAATTTGGGCTATCGCAGGCTATAGGATCGGAGTTGAGGCTACCGCAGGCTATGGAGCTGCAGTGAATTTAGGCTACCGCAGGCTATTGAGCTTCAATGAATTTGGGCTATCGCAGGCTATAGGATCGGAATCAGGCTACCACATGCTATGGAGCTGCAGTGAATTTAGGCCACTGCAGGCTATGGAGCTGCAGTGAATTTAGGCTACTGCAGGCTATGGAGCTGCAGTGAATTTAGGCTACTGCAGGCTATGGAGCTGCAGTGAATTTAGCATACCGCAGGCTATGGAGCTGCAATGAATTTAAGCTATCGCAGGCTGTAGGATCGGTATTTAGCCTACCGCATGCTATGGAGCTGCTCGTCAAGATCATATATACATAATCAAGAGCATATCTACATAATCAAGATCATGTCTGCATAATCAAAATTAATATCTACATAATCAAGAGCATATCTACATAATCAAGATTATATCTACATAATCAAGAGCATGTCTGCATAATCTAAATTAATATCTACATAATCAAGAGCATATCTACATAATCAAGATTATATCTACATAATCAAGATCATGTCTGCATAATCAAAATTAATATCTACATAATCAAGAGCATATCTACTTAATCAAGAGCACATCTACATAATCAAGATTATATCTACATAATCAAGAGCATGTCTGCATAATCAAAATTAATATCTACATAATCAAGAGCATATCTACTTAATCAAGAGCATATCTACATAATCAAGATTATATCTACATAATCAAGAGCATGTCTGCATAATCAAAATTAATATCTACATAATCAAGAGCATATCTACATAATCAAGATTATATCTACATAATCAAGATCATGTCTGCATAATCAAAATTAATATCTACATAATCAAGAGCATATCTACTTAATCAAGAGCATATCTACATAATCAAGAGCATATCTACATAATCAAGATCATGTCTGCATAATCAAAATTAATATCTACATAATCAAGAGCATATCTACTTAATCAAGATCATGTCTGCATAATCAAAATTAATATCCACATAATCAAGAGCATATCTACATAATCAAGAGCATATCTACATAATCAAGATCATGTCTGCATAATCAAAATTAATATCTTCATAATCAAGAGCATATCTACATAATTAAGAGCATATCTACATAATCACCTGGGGCACCGTGGCTATAGCTTCCCGCATGCTATGGAGCTGCACGTCCTTCACGTCCTTCCCACCAAGCAGGACTGCCCCTGAGTCGGGGTCGTAGAACCTGAGCAGCAAGCGCATGATGGTGCTCTTCCCACTGCCACTGGATCCAACTACAGCACAGCTCGTACCTGGGGGCAGGTGGTGTTTGGGATTATTTGCATTGTATATAAATGGTAACTTGAGCCTGATGGTGCCCCTCCCACTGCCACTTGATCCGAATACAGGACAGCTGGTAGCTCGGGGTAGGTGGTGTTCGGGATTTTTTGCACTGTATATAAATTGCATTGTGAACAGCTGTGGAAGTTATTTCACCCCAGGAGGTGGGTATCCCAACACAAACCAGCGACACCGAGGATTCAGTTCGAATGGCGTTGCCACTCCTACAAAAGAGTAGGCGCACTGTGGGTCGGCTGGAGATACCGACCCTCAACCAAACAAACGGGATGAGGTGAGTAATGTTTTGTTTTGGGGGCTACGCGTAGCAGATTCTAGGCAGCTCCCTTTCCTTGTCCTTTGGCCAAACCTGAAGCTGTGCATCTGCAAGCTGATATGACATGCATTCCAGTGCAGCTGCAAGCATTGGGCTTCACCCAGTGGCTGGCTATTGGAGCTGGGGGAAGTTGCCATGTGTAGCAAACAGAATGAAATAGTGAAGGTCAGGGTAATTCCATCAACCTAATTGACCAGCGCTTTAGCGCACTTAAAAACAAATAAGTGTGCTTTGTAGAGAAAAAGCGCAAAAAATGCTAGCTGCACCCACAGGGGGTTGCAAAAAACTGCGCGAAACACGCAGTGAGGCTCAAAAAGGCGGCGCGCCAGCGCGCAAAAGCGCGCGCTTGGAAGTACCCTGGTGAAGGTGACAACATTTGGGTGAACTGCGTGTGGTGTGGTGCGTGGTGTGAGCAGTTGGGTGATTGTCATTATGTATGTTGTGTTGGGTGTGTGGAGTGAGGAATGCGGTGTATGGTGTGAGCGGTCGGGTGGTTGTTATTAGGTATGTTGTGTTGGGTGTGTAGTGTGTCGTTTGGGTGCACGGCGTGTGGTGTGGTGCGTGGTGTAAGCGGTTGGGTGATTGTCATTAGGTATGTTGTGTTTGGTGTGTAGTGTGTCGTTTGGGTGCACGGCGTGTGGTGTGGTGCGTGGTGTGAGCGGTTGGGTGATTGCCATTAGGTATGTTGTGTTGGGTGTGTAGTGTGCGGTGTATGGTGTGTGGTGTGGTGCGTGGTGTGAGCGGTTGGGTGATTGTCATTAGGTATGTTGTGTTGGGTGTGTAGTGTGTGGTGTATGGTGTGTGCGGTTCGTCATTCACATTAGGTATGTTGTGTTGGGTGTGTAGTGTGTGGTGTATGGTGTGTGCGGTTTGTCATTCACATTAGGTATGTCGTGTTGGGTGTGCGGTGTGTGGTGTGAGAAGTTATGTGTGTGGAATGTGGTGTTGTGATGTGGTCCGTGGTGTGTGGGCTTGCGTGATTCATGTCAAGTATCTGTCTGTCTGTGTGTCTGTCTGTTTGTCTGTCCGTATATATGTATACATGTACATATTTATGAATATATGTATGTCTGTATTTTGTAGGTTGATACTGGGTAATACAAACAAATCAAAAAAGACAACAGCCCGGATTCCGTGCTATGCAGATAATTAAACTCATCGTTTCCTGTCACATTTAGGTATATCTTGTTGGATGTGAGGTGTGAGATGTCCACATCCTGCCACGTACACACAAACAGACACACCAACACACACACTCACACCAACACGTACACCAACACACCCACACCAACACACACAACCAACTCACCAGCAGTGATCTTGAGAGTAACATTCTCAAGCAAGCAGATCCCCTGCCTGTAACCGATCTGCACTCACCAGAAGGAAGCTGCCACATACACACCAACACTCACACCAACACACAACAAACTCACCAGCAGGGATCTTAAGAGAAACATTCTCGCGCACACAGCTCCCCTTGCCTGTAACCGATCTGCACTCACCAGAAGGGAACTGCCACATACACACCAACACTCACACCAACACACAACAAAGTCACCAGCAGGGATCTTAAGAGAAACATTCTCGCGCACACAGCTCCCCTTGCCTGTAACCGATCTGCACTCACCAGAAGGAAACTGCCACATACGCACCAACACACACCAACACGCACACCACCACACACAACAAACTCACCAGCAGGGATCTTGAGAGAAACATTTTCAAGCTCATAGCTCCCCTGCATGTAACCGATCTGCACTCACCAGCAGTAATCTTGAGAGAAACATTCCCGCGCACACAGTTCCCCTTGCTTGTAATTGATCTGCAATCACCAGAAAGAACTTGCCACATACACACCACCACACACAACAAATTCACCATCAGGGATCTTGAGAGAAACATTGTCAAGCTCACAGCTCCCCTGTCTGTGACCGATCTGCACTCACCAGCAGTAATCTTGAGAGAAACATTCCCGAGCACACAGCTCCCCTTACCTGTAACCGATCTGCACTCACCAGAAGGAAAATGCCACATACACACCAACACACAACAAACTCACCAGCACACTCAACAAACTCACCAGCAGGGATCTTGAGAGAAACGTTCTCGCGCACACAGCTCCCCTTGCCTGTAACCGATCTGCACTCACCAGAAGGGAACTGCCACATACACACCAACACTCACACCAACACACAACAAACTCACCAGCAGGGATCTTGAGAGAAACATTCTCGCGCACACAGCTCCCCTTGCCTGTAACCGTTCTGCACTCACCAGAAGGGAACTGCCACATACACACCAACACTCACACCAACACACAACAAACTCACCAGCAGGGATCTTGAGAGAAACATTCTCGCGCACACAGCTCCCCTTGCCTGTAACCGATCTGCACTCACCAGAAGGGAACTGCCACATACACACTAACACTCACACCAACACACAACAAACTCACCAGCAGGGATCTTGAGAGAAACATTCTCGCGCACACAGCTCCCCTGCCTGTAACCGATCTGCACTCACCAGAAGGGAACTGCCACATACACACCAACACTCACACCAACACACAACAAACTCACCAGCAGGGATCTTGAGAGAAACATTCTCGCGCACACAGCTCCCCTTGCCTGTAACCGATCTGCACTCACCAGAAGGGAACTGCCACATACACACTAACACTCGCACCAACACACAACAAACTCACCAGCAGGGATCTTGAGAGAAACATTCTCGCGCACACAGCTCCCCTGCCTGTAACCGATCTGCACTCACCAGAAGGGAACTGCCACATACACACCAACACTCACACCAACACACAACAAACTCACCAGCAGGGATCTTGAGAGAAACATTCTCGCGCACACAGCTCCCCTTGCCTGTAACCGATCTGCACTCACCAGAAGGGAACTGCCACATACACACCAACACTCACACCAACACACAACAAACTCACCAGCAGGGATCTTGAGAGAAACATTCTCAAGCACGCAGCTCCCCTGCCTGTACCCGAACTGCACGTTCCGCAGCTCCACGTCGAAACCTCCTTGGCTGGGTGGGGGCAGAGGCTCGGCATGGGGGGCGTCACAGATGGCGGGCTTTTGGTTCATCAGTGCGAACATGGCGCCCATGTCCACTAGTGACTGTTTGGTCTCTCGGTACACAGTGCCCAGGAAGTTGAGCGGCATTGACAGCTGTGGTGTTGGGGTGGGATAGAGGTTGGGGTGTAGACTGTGGTGTTGGGATGGGATAGAGGTTGGGGTGTAGACTAAGGGGTTGGGGTGGGATAGCGGTTGGGGAGGGGGTAGAGGTTGGGGTGTGGACTTTGGCAGCCAAGCATGAGCTTGAGGGTAGACAGTGCCCAGGGCAGGAAGTTGAGCGGCATTGAAATCTGTTGTGTTGGGGTGGGATAGAGGTTGGGGAGGGGTGTGTGGACTGTGGCAGCCAAACATGAGCTTGGGGGTAGAGAGTGCCCAGGGCAGGAAGTTGAGCGGCATTGAAAGCTGTTGTGTTGGGGTGGGATATAGGTTGGGAAGGGGGATCGAGGTTGGAAAGGGGGAACTAGGTTGGGGAGGGGGATCTAGGTTGGGGAGGGGGATCTAGGTTGGGGAGGGGGATCTAGGTTGGGGAGGGGGATCGAGGTTGGGGAGGGGGATCGAGGTTGGGGAGGGGGACCTAGGTTGGGGAGGGGGATCTAGATTGGGGAGGGGAATCTAGGTTGGGGAGGGGGATCTAGGTTGGGGAGTGGACTGTGGTGTTGGGGTGGAATACAGTTGGGGAGGGGGGGGGGGGACTGTGGCGGCCTAACATGAGCTTGAGGGTAGACAGTGCCCTGGAAGATGGGGGCATTGAATATCATTGGATAGAGGTTGGGGAGGGGGATTGAGGTTGGGGATAGAGGATAGTTGTTGGGGAGGGGGGTAGAGGTTGGGGTGTGGACTGTAGCATGAGCTTGAGGGTTGACAGTGCCCAGGGCAGGGAGTTGAGCGGCATTGAAAGCTGTTGTGTTGGGGTGGGATAGAGGTTGGGAGGGGGATTGAGGTTGGGGATAGAGGATAGCAGTTGGGGAGGAATGCAGAGGTAAAGGTGTGGACTGTGGCAGCCTAGCATGAGCTTGAGGGTAAACAGTGCTCAGGAAGTTGAGGGGCATTGAAAGCTGAGGTGTAGGCGTGGGACAGAGATTGGGGAGGGGGATACAGGATGGATGATAGGGGTGCGATGGAGGATAGGGGTCGGGGGGTACAGGATGGAGTGGGGACTGTGTTGGCCTAGCATGAGGTTGAGGGAATCATATGATATCATTTGATATCATACTTGCCTTTGGTCCATTTCATATGATATGCTGGTCCCTACACATCACCCACCAGGAGCAGCAGCCCACTGACCTCACGCCTAAAGACATACTTTTTATTTATTTATTCAACCAAACGGGACGACTATTAGGTGCATGATTTGATGGCACCAACTTTGCTTTATCCGATGTCCTCTTGCATGCTGACCAGGGTACTTCCAAGCGCGCGCTTTTGAGCGCTGGCGCGCTGCCTTTTTGAGCCCCACTGTGCGTTTCGCGCAGTTTTTTGCAACCCCCTGTGGGCGCAGCAAGCAATTTTTGCGCTTTTTGCACTACAAAGCGCAGTTTTTATTTTTCAAGTGCGCTAAAGCGCTGGCCAATTTGGTCAATGGAAGTACCCTGATGCTGACCCACGGTATTGATGGTGGTGGCATGTGCGTTTTTTTTTTAAACTCTCTTGGAACGGCTTGTGTGCATTTTGTTTATTTAAATCACCTGGAACAGCATGTGTGCATGTTTCATTTTGTTTATTTAAATCACTTGGAACAGCATGTGTGCATGTTTCATTTTGTTTATTTAAATCACTTGGAACAGCATGTGTGCATGTTTCATTTTGTTTATTTAAATCACTTGGAACAGCATGTGTGCATGTTTCATTTTGTTTATTTAAATCACTTGGAACAGCATGTGTGCATGTTTCATTTTGTTTATTTAAATCACTTGGAACAGCATGTGTGCATGTTTCATTTTGTTTATTTAAATCACTTGGAACAGCATGTGTGCATGTTTCATTTTGTTTATTTAAATCACTTGGAACAGCATGTGTGCATGTTTCATTTTGTTTATTTAAATCACTTGGAACAGCATGTGTGCATGTTTCATTTTGTTTATTTAAATCACTTGGAACAGCATGTGTGCATATTTCATTTTGTTTATTTAAATCACTTGGAACAGCATGTGTGCATGTTTCATTTGTTTTATTAAACTCACCTGGAACAGCAGCCCATTGACCATGACTAGGTCTCCAACAGTGGCCTCTCCTCTGGAGACGGCCTGGAGATAGGGAGATAGGGAGATAGGGAGATAGGAGTTTAGGAGATAAGCGGCCAAATTGCTAGCTGAAGTTATGTAACCAAGTTAAAGTTAAAGTTTAAGAGATGAGAGGCCAAATTACTGGCTGAAGCTATGTAACCAAGTTAAAGTTAAAGTTCAGGAGATGAGAGACCAAATTGCTGGCTGAAGATATGTACCCCATTTCAAGTTCAAGTTCAAGTTTAGGAGATGAGGGACCGTGTGACAGAAGCCAAACATGAACTTGGTTACATAGCTCCAGCCTTGAAGGCTGCTCGCTTTCTTTGGAATTCATCAATTCAAATCAAGGCATGCAGGCTTGCAACTGTGAACTTGAACTTGGTTACATGGCTCCAGACTTTAGGGCTGCTGTGAGATTAGAGCCAGATAGGACAGCTTGTGCGCCTACTCTTTGTTGTAGGAGTGGTGATGCCATTCAAACTGAATCCTCCGTGTCGCTGGTTTGTGTAGGGAGACCCACCTCCTGGGTTGAAAATCCTTTGACAACTAAATTAAGAGCTTACAAGCTACTTACACTGTGTTTGTTTAGGCTACTCATGGCAGCTTCCCGTCAGCTCCATTACTGGAGACTGGAGCCAAAGAGGACAGCTGAACAGCCCTCAACACTGTTTCCATTTTGGGCTGCTCATGGCAGCTTCCCGTCAGCTCCATTACTGGAAACTGGAGCCAAAGAGGACAGCTGATTAGCCCTCAACACTGTTTCATTTTTGGGTGCGTGCAACGCATCGCAAATTGAGAGACGCGGTGTGACCCCAGTGCGACACGCTGCCCCCCCGAACTTTGCAAAGCGCGGAGCCCCGGAGGTTTGAGGCCAGTTTTGACTAGTTTAGCCAGACTCATGCAGCGCAATGCAGCGACAGAATTGCGACGTGTTGTTGAAAATAAAAACACTGTCAAATGCATAGGTCACCACAGTTTGATTGCTGGGCTACTCATGGCAGCTTCCCGCCAGCTCCATTAGCCAGCCAATGGGGCAAGAACAAAGCTTTCAGCTGCATTTGACTACCTGTCTCATTAGCTTTCAGATGCACTATACAGATTCATGTATGCTGCTGCTGCTGCTGCTGCTGATGGTGTCCTACTGGACTCCAAATGTGCCCGTGGCTTGACAGAGGCCAGGGGGGCTTCCGTACAGAGAGAGGGAAGTACGGCTCAAGAACAGGGAAAGGGAGCTGCCTAGAAGCTGCTACTAATGGCTAAACAAATAAACAGTGGCCCTCAAGCTCGATACAATAAAATACCGCAACCTCTACCTTCTCCACAACACAGCTTGCGATCAGGGTACTTCCAAGCGCGCACTTTTGCGGGCTGGCGCGCTGCCTTTTTTAGCTCCACTGCGCTTTCTGCGCAGTTTTTTGCAACCCCCCGTGGGCGCAGCAAGCAATTTTTGCGATTTTTGCACGACAAGTTTTTTTGGTTTCAAGTGCGCTAAAGCACTGGCCAATTTGGTCAATGGAAGTACTCTGTTTGCAATCTCTACCAGTTTCAATGTAAGGAAGGATTGAAACTGGTGTTCGAAGTCTGTGGAAGTCTGTGGACTTCATTTCCAATTTAGGTTGTCGATGAAAAATCATTGAAACTTTTCGTGAACAATAGTAATATCATTGACAGTAGTTTTGTTTAGTGATGGTACAAACATTTAGGATTGGATCTTCTATAAAATCTTCACCAACACCATGAACAAGCGAAACAAGTGAAAATGGCCATTTAATTACTAATGATATACTGGTGTATAAGTATGAAAATGGCCATTTGAATAATGGGCATTTAGTATTGAATAATGATATATTTAGTATCATATTATGATGCGATGGGCTTGCCGAGGGAATAGGATTGCCGAGAACCTGCACCGTATACTAGCCGGTAGGAGTCGCCGCGTACTAGCCAGTGAGAACCTGCACCGTATACTAGCCGGTAGGAGTCGCCGCGTACTAGCCAGTGAGAACCTGCACCGTATACTAGCCGGTAGGAGTCGCCGCGTACTAGCCAGCGAGAACCTGCACCGTATACTAGCCGGTAGGAGTCGCCGCGTACTAGCCAGTGAGAACCTGCACCGTATACTAGCCGGTAGGAGTCGCCGCGTACTAGCCAGCGAGAACCTGCACCGTATACTAGCCGGTAGGAGTCGCCGCGTACTAGCCAGCGAGAACCTGCACCGTATACTAGCCTGTAGGAGTCACCGCGTACTAGCCAGTGAGAACCTGCACCGTATACTAGCCGGTAGGAGTCGCCGCGTACTAGCCAGCGAGAACCTGCACCGTATACTAGCCGGTAGGAGTCGCCGCGTACTAGCCAGTGAGACGAGGCCGTGATTACGCTGGTCACGATGGGTGCACGCGCTATCTAGGCCGGTGGCGCTATCCCGTGCTATTAGAAACGTTTTAATCGCCGTGACAGACCAGATGATATTGCTGGCGGGATTTTGTGTTCCAGTTCAGGAAGTCGTTTTTCAAAATAGCTTTATGGGTTTGGACGTCCTCCAGGGACAGCGTCCTTATAACTTTGTACAGCTTTTAAGGGCCATTTGGGGACATATATATATGGGTTTTTCGTAGCGGCAATTTGGGCAAAAACGGGGTCACAAGTAGCGAAAACTATATACAGCGGGGGGGAGGGGGTGGGGGTGGGGGCTCAGGCTTGCTTTATCAGTGGTGAACACTGATAGACGACGTACAGGGTTGTTCAGGGGGACTCCAAGATCTGCATCTGAGACGCAAACATGAACAATCTTGAAATACAAAATGCAAAGAGATAACAGATGTAATGTAATGCAATGCAATGCATGAGGTAATGCATGATTTGATGTAAATTATGTAATGTAAATATAATGTACATGTAAATGCAATGTAATGCATGAGATAACAGATGTAAACCTTCATTGCGGGATCTTATATTTGTAAGCTTCACCTCTCTCTATATATATATGGGATATTCATCGCGCTCACCCTGTATCTTGCTTTTTTTAGTTTAAAAGCGCACCCGGGCTCTCAAAACCATTGACAGTGCCTCGAGGCCCCCTGTTTATATCTATGTATACTTATCTAGATATGCAATGTTTTTATTTCTGTTTTTATTGGTATCGGTGGGTGGCCTTCAAATCGCTACCAGGAGCCCAACCTTGAAACACACCAAATCCCTGACCGCTACCAGAAGACCCCCTTTCTGAAACACAAAAATAGCTCTAAACCTGAGTGCATTCAAACGTCTCCAGGATCTGTACCTGGACAGGGACAAGGTAAAATCGCTAGCAGGAGCTCAACCTTGAAATACACCAAATCCCTGATAGCTACCAGAAGACTCCTTTTCTGAAACGAGAAACAAAGCTCCGGTTAAACTCACAGTTTAAGGGTGGGTCGCATTGCAACCTCAACCAAACAATTTAACCCCAAGAATCTGGCCTGAAAAAAGGAATTTCAGCCCAGAATACATTAAAAGCACATCTGGGCCGTCGAAACCATTGCTATTGCCATGGCCACACTGAAGATCCAGGGCAGGACTGACCCAGATTGAGGGCTGAAAGGGAAAAACATAATCACAGTCCCACCCTTGGTTTAAAAGCGCACCTGGGCCGTTGAAACCATTGCTATTGTCATGGCCACACTGAAGATCCAGGACTGTCCCAGATTGAGTGCTGCAAGGGACTGGGCTGTGTGAACAGCTGCATGCTCGTACTTCTGCATTGATTCGTCGTAGCGCCGGATCTACGGCATAAGGGACGGGGATGGGGGTTCAAGGATTGCAGTTTGGAGAATAGGGAATGGGGGTTTCTGGAGTGCAGTTTTGGGTTTAGGGTTCAAGGTGGCCTGCTGGGAGTGAAGGATTCAGGGTTGAGGAGTGATGGGGTTTAGAAAGTCAATCATTTAGTGGACTGTTTTTCCTGTACTGGTGACATCTTGGGTCATGGCCCAGTGGCAGGCTCAGGGAGCTGCACCTTGAGCAACCTCGGTGCGACCCCAGTGCGACACGCTGCCTCCCCGATCCCTCCTGAGCTCAGGACTTAGCGCTCCACGCTATACAGTGCTATGCCTCAATGCTGCATCAGGCTTGCGACGCGATTTTTTCTACACCACTGGACCTACAGAGCTGAGAAACAACAGTGCACCCTTGCCTACGTGGACAAAGTAGGCTTGCTTGAAATTGCTATAATGCTATAGAAAAGAGATACACCCTTGACATGAGACAATGCTGGCAGGCTGGCACTTGATGTGAGACAACCCTGCCAGGCTGGCACTTGAAGCGAGACAAACCTGTCACTGTTTGTTTTGCAACACACCACAAATTGAGCGACTTGGTGCGACCCCAGTGCAACGCGCTGCCCCCCTGAACCCTCCGGGGCTCGGTACTTCGCGCTCCGCGCTATACAGTGCTATGCCACAATCCTGACATCAGGCTTGAGACGCGATTTTTTCTACACAACTGGACCTACAGAGAGCATCAAGACAACAGTGCACCCCTGACTTTTCAGTATTTTTCCTTTTTAAGCCCTTCTTACACAGTTGGGCAAGTCTCTCTAGCCTATTTGGCCCCCCCTGGACTGTAATAACATACGTACAGTGCACCCCTGCCTACGTGGGCTAAGCAGGCTTCTTTGAAATTGCGCATTTTTTTTGTTGAAGTTATTTAAAATTAAATAACTATTGAATCCTCTCATTCAAACCCTTCCTTCAAAGATAATAAAATCACCTCACTCAATCCCATCTTTCAACAAAAAGAACATCCCCTCATCCAATCCCCATACTCAAAGATAATGAAATCACCTCATCCAACCCCATATGTCAACAATAATAACATCCGCTCATTCAACCCCATCTTACAACAATAAGAACATCTCCTCATTCGATCCCCATACTACCAAATTAAACATTGCCTCTGCTTGTTATGCTACCAGCTTTTCCGTCCTTGGGCCAAACTTGAAGCTAGCGCATGCGTATGAAAGCTTCATCACAGGCATTCCAGTATGCCTGGGATGCATGCTGTGTGCGTGCATATATGCTTGTGGTGGTTTGTGTACATGTTTCTATGTGCCTGTGATGCATGATGTGTGCATGCAAGCCCCAAACAAATTCTATGCAGCGTCGCATGCGACGTTAAAAATTGGCTGAGAGTGTTCGCGACTGGCTGAGAGTGTTCTGATTCCAATGAAGCTAAGAGCTTCGGGCTGGACCCTATGGCTAGCCAATGGAGCTAGATGGAAGCTGCTACCCATGCCCCCCAAAAGAAACAGTGGAACTAATGATAGCGCCTGGTGGGGCGTGGTATTAAGGGAGCCCCGCTAATCGAAGCAGAAAAGAAAGGCTGTGTGGCTTAGGGAGCTGCCAAGAAGATGCTGCTCGAAGCGGAAAAGAAAGGCTGTGTGGCTTAGGGAGCTGCTTAGAGGATGCTGCTCGAAGCGGAAAAGAAAGGCTATGTGGCTTAGGGAGCTGCCTAGAAGATGCTGCTCGAAGCGGAAAAGAAAGGCTGTGTGGCTTAGGGAGCTGCCTAGAAGATGCTGCTCGAAGCGGAAAAGAAAGGCTATGTGGCTTATGGAGCTGCCTAGAAGATGCTGCTCGAAGCGGAAAAGAAAGGCTATGTGGCTTAGGGAGCTGCCTAGAAGATGCTGCTCGAAGCGGAAAAGAAAGGCTGTGTGGCTTACCTCGTGTCGCTCGTTGCTGAAGTACTTTACCGTCTCGTAGTTGATGAGGGAGTCAATGGCGCGTGTGGAAGCCTCAGTCTCTGCACGGTTCATTTCCTTCCTGTACTTGATTCTCCACCTGGTAATGCCGAAGGTGTACGCAGAGTAACCTGGTACAAGGTCGCAATGGCAAGGGGGCAATGGTGTAGGTTTGGGTGCTTTGGGTAGGGTTTGGGTTTGGGTTTGGGCTTGGTGTGTTGGTGTTGGTGGTGGTGGTGGCACAAGGTGGCCATGGCGTATGATTGGGTGGTTTGGCAATGGCAGAGTAACCTGGTACAAGGCGTAGGATTGGGTGGTATGGCAATGACAAGGTAGCAATGGCGTAGGATTGGGTTTTGGCCCTGGCGAGGTGGCACTGGTACAAGGTGGCAATGGCGTAGGATTGGGTGGTTTGGGTTTGGGTTTGGGTTTGGTAGGTTTGGTATGGTAGTTTTCAGTTGAGAAGGTTTATCGGGCTTGGTGGCTTGGTGGCTTGGTGTTGGTGTTGGTACAAGGTGGCAATGGCGTAGGATTGGGTGGTTTGGCATTGTCAAGGTGGCAATGGCGTAGGATTGGGTGGTTTGGGTTTGGGTTTGGTGGGTTCGGTTTGGTGGGCTTGAGTTGAGAAGGTTTGTCGGGCTTGGTGGGTTGGTGTTGGTAATGGTACTGGTACAAGGTAGCGATGGCATAGGATTGGGATACGTAGAATTACATGATCACTGTAGCATGAACGAAGGGGCCAAGTTGGTAAAATGATTGTTTTGGGTTCTGTTCATCAGTGTTTTTTCGTTTTAGTCCCTCCTGATATCATGTTATGGTTGGGCAAGTCCCTCTTGCCTATTTCGCTACCCCTGGACTACGACAGCACACACATAGCGCGTTAGTAACGAAATGAGATTGATTGTTTGACGCTGTGCAACCCTCTGCACTGCTATTTTTTGGCGGAGCCCCCTCTTCAAGGGGGAGGGAGCCCCCAGGGTTACCCCGATGTCCGTTTGTCTGACCGTCTGACTAACTAACTCGCTTCCGTTGCCACCTGTATCTCCGTCGCGAACACTCTCCGCCATTTTTTAGCGTCGCATGGGACGCTGCACAGAACTTGTGTGGGCTACACATGGTAGCTTCCACCCAGTTCTACTAGACAGACACTGGGTCAAGCCCAAAGCTTCATTGGAATGCCTGTCTTGTCAGCGTTCAGATGCACTGGCGACCTTCAGGTTTGGCCCAAGGACAAGAAAAGGTAGCTGCGTCGAGGAAGCTACTCGTAGCTCATAACAGAAACAGTGACACCCAGTTGACTACAGTGATTTCCCCCCCCCCCACACACACTATACATAGCGATCGCTACTTTTACCCTGTTTTGGCCCCAATTGCCCCTATACTCACATGCAAACATGAATGTTTGAGGAGCCAGATAGCTTAAAATAGTGTGCATGCTCAACTAGAGTAGGGTTTAGGGGTCAGGCTTCAGATACACAGGGCTCACAAACAAACATCTGATTGTGTCAGCTTCAAGCTGCCCTAAGTTTCGGTTAGACTAAACAGCCAGACAGAGGAGCTGCCTAGAATCTGCTGCTGGTAGCGAAAATAAATACCTGACGTATCTCCAGTGCTAGCCAGCGTCAGCCCCCCCCCCCCCCCCCCCCCCCCCCCCCCCCCCCCCCTCCCCCCCATCAAGGTGCTGATGACCCAGACTGGGACAGGAATGACGAACTGGGAGAGCAACCACAGCCTTCCCACCCCCACCATTACCACCACCCCAACAGAAAATCATACACACCACCACAACCACCACCAGGCTCAAATAGCATGCATGCTCATATAGTCATACGCACATCCAAGAGTAGCTACACAGATAGACAGACAGACAGACAGACAGACAGACAGACAGGCAGACAGACAGACAGACAGACAGACAGACAGACAGACAGACAGACAGACTCAAACAACAAGCATGCTCAATTAATTCCACACACCTCCAAGAGTTGCCAGCGTCAGCAAGCCGAGTGCTGGTCCACACTTGTAAGACAAGATGGCTGTCACAACACTGATTTCAAAGATAGTTGGAACTACGTTGAACACCTGCAGAAGTTACAACAAGATGGCTGTTACAGCACTGAGTTAGGAGACAGTTGGGACTACGTTGAACACATGTAGCAGTTACAACAAGATGGCTGTCACGACATTGATTTCAAAGACAGTTGGAACTACGTTGAACACCTGCAGCAGTTACAACAAGTTGGCTGTCACGACAATGATTGCAAAGACAGTTGACACTACGTTGAACACCTGCAGCAGTTACAACAAGATGGCTGTCACAGCACTGATTTCAAAGACAGTTGACACTACGTTGAACACCTGCAGCAGTTACAACAAGATGGCTGTCACAGCACTGATTTCAAAGACAGTCAGAACTACGTTGAACACCTGCAGCAGTTACAAAAAGATGGCTGTTCCTGTTACTTGTTTGTTCTAGGCAGCGCCTATTCCCTGTCCTTTGACCAAACCTGAAGCTAGCTAGTGTGTCTGAAAGCTATCATGAGGGGCATTGCAATGCAGCAAACAAATGTGACATGCCCAGTGGCTGGCAAATGGAGCTGACTGGAAGCTGCCATGCGAGGCCCTAAAACTTTGGGACATACCCAGAGGCTGGCAAACGGAGCTGTCTGGAAGCTGCCATGCGTAGCACAAAAAAAACTGGTGTCGAGGAGGTTTGTCCAAGCCCTATGTTCCCTCTTTTTGAAAAACCCAGGATATGATCATACATGTGAAACTGTTAGGGTCCAGTTCATCAGTGCTTGTTTTCGTATTAGCCCCTCCTGAATCGAGGTTGGGTAGGTCCCTTTAGTTCATTTGGCTACTCCTAGTAGGTCCCTCTAGTTTATTTGGCTACTCCTGGACTGGTAGGTCCCTTTAGTTTATTTGGCTACTCCTAGTAGGTCCCTCTAGTTTATTTGGCTGCTCCTGGACTGGTAGGTCCCTTTAGTTTATTTGGCTACTCCTAGTAGGTCCCTCTAGTTTATTTGGCTACTCCTGGACTGTAAAATACATACAGACATACAAATGAGACTATGGAGGGCACAGATGAGACATACTCAGAGCCCCTGTCTGTCACATCACACATCACATACAAGCTTACCATGGCTGACAATATGAAGTTAATGCCACGAGTGCCTCTGTCTATCACTCGGCTCAGAGCCCCTGTCTATCACATCACACATCACATACAAGCTTACCATGGCTGACACTATGAAGTTAATGCCGCGAGCGCCTCTGTCTATCACTCGACTCAGAGCCCCTGTCTGTCGCATCACATACAAGCTTACCATGGCTGACAATATGAAGTTAATGCCGCGAGTGCCTCTGTCTATCACTCGGCTCAGAGCCCCTGTCTGACGCATCAGGTGAAAGTTGAGGTCTAGCCGATGAAGGTGCTCGAAAACCTCGGTTCCCACTCGTCGAATGGTCCCTTGTGTAACCTTTGGGAGGGTAGGGGTTGAGGGAAGGGTGAGGTGTGAAGGGCAGGGTTCTACTTCTTGCCAAATTGGTCAGCGCTTAAAGCGCACCAACGTCGAATTGGTCAGCGCTTCATAGTGCAAAACGCGCAAAAACTGCGCGCTGCGCCCACAGGGGGGTGAAAAAACTGCGCGAAATGCGCAGAGGGGCTCAAAAAGGCGGCCCGGCACCGCGCTGCCGAGCGCGCTTAGTAGTACCCTGGTGAAGGGGAAGACTCAGGAAGGGTTTGGAGGAAGGGACAGGGAGTGGCGCTGGGGATCAGGGGAGGGGTTAAGGGTGAGGGTTGAGGAGCTGAGGGGCTAAGAGATTGAGGGAAGGGTGGGGGAGTGGTGCTGGCGAACAGGGGAGGGGTTGAGGGTGAGGGTTGAGGAGCTGATGGGCTAAGAGATTGAGGGAAGGATGGGGGAGTGGCGCTGGGGATTAGGGGAGGGGTTGAGGGTGAGGGTTGAGGGTTGAGGAGCTGAGGGGCTAAGAGATTGAGGGAAGGGTGGGGGAGTGGTGCTGGCGATCAGGGGAGGGGTTGAGGGTGAAGGTTGAGGAGCTGATGGGCTAAGAGATTGAGGGAAGGATGGGGGAGTGGCGCTGGGGATTAGGGGAGGGGTTGAGGGTGAGGGTTGAGGGTTGAGGAGCTGAGGGGCTAAGAGATTGAGGGAAGGATGGGGGAGTGGCGCTGGGGATCAGGGGAGGGGTTGAGGGTGAGGGTTGAGGGTTGAGGAGCTGAGGGGCTAAGAGATTGAGGGAAGGGTGGGGGAGTGGCGCTGGGGATCAGGGGAGGGGTTGAGGGTGAGGGTTGAGGAGCTGAGGGGCTAGGAGATTGAGGGAAGGGTGGGGGAGTGGCGCTGGGGATCAGGAGAGGGGTTGAGGGTGAGGGTTGAGGGGTTAAAGGGCTGAAGGGTTGATGGAAGAAACCAGGGAGGGTTGAGGGGTTGAGTAGCTACTCAACCTGGCCTACTGAAAACTGAAATACAAATACTGCAAACAACAGAAGGAAGCACACCACCGACTACACCACCCACCACCTGCACCCCCACCTCACCTGCACCACCACCCCCCACCGGCCACCACCCCCCAACCCCCCACTCACACACTACTTCTCACCTGCACCAACCCCCCCACCCCCACATGCACCCCCACCTGCACACCCCAACACCCGCCGAACCACCCCTACCGCCCCCATCTTCCAACTGCCCCCCCCCCAAACAACACACCCCACCTTGCACGACACCACGCCACCCACTCCCCCCACTGACACCCACCCACCACCCGGCACCCCCACCCATACACCACCTTGACACCTACCACTGCTCCCCCACCTGCACCACCCCCACATGCATGACCCCACCGCCCACACTCCCCCCAACCCTGCCCCCCCCCACAACACCACCACCACCACTGTTCGGACCACCTGCACCACCCACCACCTGCCACAACCATCGGCCCCACACGTCCCCAACCCCGGGCACCACCCGCCAAACTGGCAAGGCAGCACCGACCACGCACAGCGCTAAGAAAAACGAAACCAAAGAAATCACCACAGCCAACTTCCCCCAACCTGCCCCCCACCCCCCCCACCACCTGCACAACCCACCGCCCCCCACTCCCCCAACCTGCATCACCGCACCGCCCCCCACCCCCACCCCACTCCAACATGCACCACCACCCACCCACCCCACCCCACCTGCACGACCACCCCACCTGCACCCACCCCACCCCACCTGCACGACCACCCCACCTGCACGACCACCCCACCTGCACGACCACCCCACCTGCGCCCCCCACCCCCCCACCCCACTCCCCCAATCTGCACCACCACCCATATGCACCACCCCACCTTGGCAAACACCATATTTCTCATTTCGTTACAGAATGCAGTCCCGGCCCTCGCAACTCCATAGCCCATGATGAGTGCACTAGCTGTCACGACCATGCCGTCGCCAAGCATAGGCATTTCACAGGTGCCTGCGGTATCCAGGGGATTGTTTTCAGTTCAGAAAGTGGGTTACCTGGTAGCTTCCCAGGTTCGGGGGAAGGCTACCTCTGATCTAGGCACCATGTCGAGTCACGGGATTGCATGTAAATTGGTTTTGAGTGGGCATGCCTTGGTTTTGAGTGGGCATTCATTAAAATTTGGAGTTTGCATGCCTTGATTTTGAGAGCGCTAGTCGAGGTCATCCTGTTAACAAGGATAAATAAATAAATAAATAATTAAATAAATAAATAAATAAATAAATAAATAAATAAATAAATAAATAAATAAATAAATAAATAAATAAATAAATAAATAAATAAATAAATAAATAAATACTACATAAATTAATAAGTAAATAAGTAAATAAATAATTAAGTAAGCAGATAAACAAATAAATAAATAAGAATGAGATAAATAAAATAATAAATATATAGATACATAAATAGACCGAAATAGATAATATAATAACTTGTACGCTTGATTACAAGAAGTTGAGCGGGCCAGCCCCTTGGCTTGCACTGGGGCCAACCAACGATTCTGAAATTGAATCAATTATTATTTATAACGCTACTTGGGACCCTGTTTTGGCCAAACCTTCCGATACCATGAGACTCAAATCTTGGCCCTGCCCCCCCAACCCCCCGGGCTGGTCCTTCAAGCCGCCTACCCAAATCCAGGAGCCCAACTTTGGCACTAAATCTAAGGCACTAAATCCCTCATCACTACCAGAAGAACCCATATCTGAAACGGAAAAAGGTCTGAATAAAAGCAAGTCAGATCTACTAGTAAGAATTAAAATAGCACTCGGCAGCCTACCCAAATCGCTACCCGGAGCCAAGGGGGACTTATGAAATTCAATCCCCCCCCCCCCCCCCCCCCCCCCCCCCCCCCCCCCCCCCCCCCCCCCCCTCAAAAGTACGATCCAACTAATACAGCATTCAGCCACAGAAAGGGAAGTCTTCACATAATGATAAAAATACAAATAAAATACAAATAAAAGTAAGATCCAACTAATACAGCAACAAAAAGGAAAGTCTTGACATATTGAAGTGCTCGGACAAAAAATACAAAACCACCACTCATGAGATATTATAAGCAGGGTACAACAAAGCGCGCGCGGCTGCGCTCTTTTGCGCACGCTTTTTGAGCCCCACGGCGCGTTCCGCGCAGTTTTTCCAACCCCGTGTGGGCGCAGCGCGCACTTTTTGCGGTTTTTGCACTAGAAGGCGCTGACCAATTTGACAAAATGTAGTACCCTGATTGTAAGACCCTTTAAGGCACCTGTAGAAGATCCAACTAACATGGCAGCAACAAGTCCTATGCAGCGTCGCCAGCGACGCGGGAAATTGGCGTAGTGTGTTGGCAACAGAACGAAAGGTGGCAAGGATGGAGCTGACCGAAGCGAGTTAGTTACGCGAATGTTGGCTGACGTGTCGGGCTTCAAGAACATTTTCGGTCGGGCAGACGGACAAATGGGTAACCATGGGGACTCCCTCCCCCTTGAAGAGGGGGCTCCGCCAAAAAGAAAAGTCTTGACATATTGAAGTGCTCGGACAAAAAATACAAAACCATGTCTCACCACTCATGAGACATTGTAAGACTCTATTCATATGATGGACAAAAAAAGTTGGATCAACAGTTTGGTTGATCCAATACAATCAAGGCATGACTGGCATTGACCTCGATCTTTCAGCCAGCAGCGAGATTTGACTTTTGGTGTGAAAAGGGCCAAATTGGGTCGTGAAAGCTTGGGGGAGGCCATGAGTCACCGGTAGAAACATACACAGTTCTACCTACATTAACCTGGCCTAGCCCCTTTCAGTGATATATATTGGTCTAGTGGTAGACCGAATCACTCTGAGGACGAAGAGTCGGGGGTTTGATTCCCCCTACGGTCGCTCTTAGCGTTGCAGGTTGTTGTCAGCCGCGATGGTAGCTTATCCAGTTGAGGTAGAAGACCGCTCTTTACCCGCGTACAACAGGTTCCCTTAACACCAAGCCCCACCAGGCGTTATCATTACTTTTAACTTGGCCTGGGAGCTATCCCAAAAACAAAATATCCCGGTTCGGCGAATGCTTCAATGGTTGATCATTTCGTTGGACTGAAGAAGGCACTGGGTTCGAATCCCTACGGGTGCGCTTTAGTGTTCGCGGTCGCTGTCAGCCGCCATGGTAGCACTGTCTAGGTAAAGTAGCAGCCCACTCTCTACCCCTTAAGACAGGGCTCCTTAATACCACACCCCACCATGCGTTATCATTACTTTTTTCTAACCTGGCTTGGGAGCTATCCCAAGGCGCTACCACCCACTTCTCCTAATATGATTAAAGTCAAAACAGCAAACTTTTAGTCAAACTCAAGCTGCTCACTGTTTGCGGGCAGAGTGAACATGGGTGGTTTAAACGCTACCACCACAGCACCACCACCACCACCTCCACCACAACCATCGCCACCATCACCACCACCACCTCTACCACCACCACCACCACTGCCACCATCACCACCATCACCACCACCACCACCACCTCCGCCACCACCACCTCCGCCACCACCTCCACCACCACCACCATCACCACCTCCATCACCATCATTACCACAATGACCACCACCACTGTCAAAAAAAAAAATAGCGCACCGTTAGTCAAAGTCAAGGCATCGACTGCAAACTTGAACAGGACGGGAATACCTACGCCTACCCCAGCTACCCCAAGGCGCTATCACCCACTCCTCCTTATTTGTTTAAAACAAAAATAGCCTGGTTCGGGAATGGTTCAATGGTTGATCATTTGCTGGACTGGAGAAGCTACACATTGAGGAGACAGGGTCAAGGTCAGGATCAGGGCCCCACCAGGCGTAATCATCACTTTCATTGAACAAAATAGCGCACCGTTAGTCAAAGTCAAGGCATCGACTGCGAACTTGAACAGGATGGGGATGCCTACGTTCAGCAGCTTGGCTGTAATGAGGAGGGACAGAGCAACCAGCACCCGTCCTTTGAACTCAGGTCGGTCTGTCGAGGTGGTTAAAGAAGTGTGTTACAGAAGTGTGCGTCAACATTGCATTGTTTTACGTTTGTACACGCGGTTAAATGTGTCAGAGCATGCAGGCATGTGTAGGAGCCTATGTAGGTGTGTGTAGGTGTATGTGTGTGTATGTGTGTGTTGGCGGAGGTGGGAGTGTTTAGGTGTAGGTGTGAGTAGGTGTGTGTAGGTGCGTGTGTAGGTGTGTAGGTGTTGGAGTAGATGAGTCCGTATTTGGGGGAGGGAGACATTTGGGTGTGTGCGTATGCGAGCGTGTGTGTATGCATGCGTGTGTGTGTGTGTGTGTTTGTGTGTGTGTGTGTGTGTGCGTGCATGTGTGTGTAAGTGTAGGTGTTAAGGTGTAGGTGTAGGTGTAGATGTGTAGATGTAGATGTAGGTGTAGGTGTAGGTGTGTGTGTTTGGGGGAGGGAAGCATTTGGGTGTGTGCGCGTGCGAGTGTGTGTGTGCATGTGTGTGTGTGTGCGTGTGTGTGTGTGCATATGTGCGTGTGTGTGCGTGTGTGCATGTGTGTGTGTCAGTGTAGGTTTGAAGGTGAGCGTGTAGGTGTAGGTGAGCAAGTGTGTGTATGTGTATGAGTGTGTGTGTTTATTTGGGTGTGTGCGCGTACAAGCGAGCGTGTGCGTGAATGCATGTGTGTGTGCGTGTGTAGGTGTGTAGGTGTATGTGTGCAGATGTAGGTGTAGGTGTGTAGGTGTAGGTGTGTGTGTGTGTGTGGGTGTGGGTGTGGGTGTGTGTGTGGGGGGGGGGGGGGGGGGGGGGGGGGGGGGGGGGGAAGACGTATGGGTGTGTGCGCGTCCATGTGTGTGTGTGTGCATGTGTGTAGGTACGAGCGTGTGTGTGTATGCATGCGTGCGTGCGTGTGTGTGCATGTGTGAGCTTGCGTGCTTGTGTAGGTGTAGGTGTTAAGGTTTAGGTGTTGGTGTAGGTGTAGGTGGTGTAGGTGTGTGTGTGTGTTTGAATGATGAACTGAACCCCAAACAATTGTTTTACGGTCGGGTGCCCTGAGTTCGTGCTACAGTGATTAGTTAATTGTACGATTATTATGTAGCCATCATCCCCAATGGGATGATAATTTTTGTGTGCGATTCTTATCGCATTTTAATACATTTTAGAAGATATTTCTATCCTTCAAAGGAATCAGGATTCATGACCAGCCTCATGTTGGAATCTTGATCAACCAACCAGGGTACTACAGGTTGCGCTTTTGATGCAACTGAAAACAGAAATCTGCGCGCTGCGCCCAGAGGGGATTTGGAATTTGCGTAAATCACGCAGTCGGGCTCCAAAACCTTGCACACCAGCATGCAATAGCGCGCGTCATGTAGCACCCTGCATCCAACTCCAAGGTCCAATTCTCATTTTCTCCAAAAGCTATTTTTGATCCTCAGAGTATACAGGACATTTTAACATGAAATGCATTTCACCTTGTACCACTCTTCTACCATCAAACACCATATCACAGCACCACCAACAACACCAACAACAACACCAACAACAACAGCACCACCAACAACAACAACACCAACACCACCAACAACAACAACACCACCAATAACAAGACCAACAACAACATCACCACCAACAACATCACCACCACCAACAACACCAACAACACCAACAACAACACCATATCACAGCAGCTGAAAGTTATGCCATCATAACGAGAGGTACTCCTATCATATTCAACAATCAAATTGTAAGCTCGAAGACGCAGTCTTGCTATGCATTTAATATCATCCTCATTTTACAATAAGTTAGTGTAGGTGGAACTATATGCCTGTGCATGCCTGTCATAGTAGTGGGTGTTAAAGTGTTTTAACACTACTGACCGGCATATCATATGATTTTGACTAAAGGCAAGTACGATATCATACAAATTGTATCATATGATATTGCATATAAATGGTAACTTTAACCTAGTCAGACTGCCGGCATCATATGGCATCGTATGTTCCCTACGCAGGGGCCAGGCTAAACTTGTCAGAAATGCCCCCCCGGACCCCCCGGGCTTCGGGATTCGCGCTCCGCACGGGGTCCCTGGGAGGATGGGGATCAGCATGTCGTAACATTTTAAAAAACCACCTGCGGGCGTTCATACATTTCTACGGCTCAAAAAAAAAAAAAAAAATACATTTGCTTCCCAACCCTAAATATCATCCATATTTTGCAATATGTTAGTTAAGGTGGAACTATATGCGCGTGCATGTGTGTCAATGGTAGTGGCATATCATATGATTTTGACTAGGCATATCATATGGTTTTGGTGGCGTATGTTTTAACACTAGGGACCGGCACATCATCTGATTTTGACTGGGCATCTCATATGATATTGATGGCGCATGTTTTAACACTAGGGACCGGCATATCATATGATTTTGACGAGGGCAAGTATGATGATGATGATGATGATGATGATGATGATGATGATGATGATGATGATGATGATGATGATGATGATGATTGACTAAAGGCAAGCATGTCGCAACATTTAACCAAACCCACCTGCGGGCCACAGATATCCCCCCAACTTTCCAACAATCTCCATATCAGACATCTTGTCCCCCGCACTCTCCAAGGCAGCCCTAGAGGATTCCGCTTTGGGGTCTCCTGCAATATCATCGGTTCCAGGGGGGGACACAGCGGTGCCTTTCTTGGCTGAAGGGTCAGAGGGGGGGGAGGAACTGGTCCCAAAGTGTGACTTCTGCCTCCAGGTGTGATGGGGCGGCTGCAGTGCATGACACAGCTGTACAGCTTGTATCACACTCAGGGGGGGCCCTCCCCGTCGATCAGAGCATGGTAGAGAGGTATGATGGGCAGGAAGGCTGATGTGTGCACATTGTCCATGGCCCCCCCTTTGTTCATGCTGCTGGGGGGGGCACACGTGTGGGGGGGCGAGTATCGGCAGACCAGGGTTGCTGGACGTATGATCTGAATACGGAGCGCTGCTGCACCGATAGTCGTGGTTGCTTGTAGTGAAAGCCTGAAGCGCGGTAACTACGCCCCCCCGTGAGTGTAAGAGTGATAGCGGCTCTGATTGCGACACATGGAGGTTTTGAAGCAGCAGCCTCAGGGGGTGCGCATAGGACGCAGCTGCTCGCATGTTGATTTTAAGCTATTCAGCCTGCAATTGTCTGTTCAAAGAAGGAAAAGCTGATGACAGGAGACGTGGTTCAGGGGAGGGGGTCTGGCAGGCATGAAGGCGACAGACACTCGCGCATGATGATATTATAAGTGCCGACAATGTAAATGATAGAATGTAGACTTGAAAGTGAAGGCATGCATGGAGATGTTGTGATCTATAGGGGTGGGGCGGGGGGGGGAGGGAAGTCGCGGGGGGGGGGGTCGGGGGGGGGGGGGGGGGGGGGGGGGGGGGGGGGGTCGGAGGCCCCTGGACAACTTGACCCTAGGGCGTGTTTTGATAAAACCCTTTGGGCCTTCCCGGAATGGGGTTCTGGGATCTACCTCCCGATCTACCTGGCAGCGAATATTCATCTACGTGGATTCCCAGGGATCGTTGGGGTGGACAACTAGGCATTACCCGGGCCATTCTGGCGCCACGCTGCCTGCTACGGCAAGGCAGGCCACGTAGCTTCGTGTCGCGCTTATTTTGTTTCCAATTGAATGGTCATTTCGCTACCAGAACAAGCCGTCTTTCGTTTGTTCTAAGCAGTCTCCATCCCCATGCGGTGAACCTCGCTGGATCGGCATGTTGCTGCACATCAGTCGCTCCCCCGCCGATCTTCCCTTGATCTCGGTTCTGCCCCAACTCGAGGCCATCAGTAGACGTCTCCATGCTCGGAGAAGAGCGACAATAGTCGACTAGAAATAATAAAAACATCGAAACAAAGATAGTAATGGTGTCGAAGCGAACCCAATAAAAGCCTCACAACGCAGACATTGAACGTGCTGTTGTATTTATATTGCAGTCTCCTTCCCCACTCGCTGCACATCAGAGACCGCGTCACGCATCGGTCAGCTGGTGACCTTCTACATTGACATGATGGATGAGCGCACCTCACGAGTGATTGTCAGTGGTGCAAGGTACTCTTCTGGGAAAAGACGTGGAGTCGGAAGCCTAGCAGCAGCCCTTAACGACACAGCATTATTGTGCAGGGCTTATTACAGTTCTTGTAGCGTAGATCTAGATGCCGATATAGCATCCGTGCAGCAGCTCGCATCCGTGTGCCTGTACTTAACCTGCTGAAATTGAAATTGAAATTGTTACATCCGTGTAATACCGTTACTCACAGGACGTGAAGTTAAGGACACCATAGCGTAAGCCGGAGCTAGCTACAGTCACCGTAGGGCCACCTCAGTAAAAAGAATCACCACCGATGCCTGACCGGCAGGCATCGTGGCCACATCATGCCGGTGCAGCTTAATACGGGGGTTTTTCACCCCGGTTGGGAAGCACCAGCACCAGGGTAATTCAAAGCGCGCGCTTTTGCGCTTTTGAGCGCTGACGTTTTGACCCCCTCTGCGCTTTAAGCGCAGTTTTTTGCAACCCCCTTTGGGCGCAGCAAGCAATTTTTGCGCTTTTTGCACTACAAAGCGCAGTTTTTTTGTTTTCAAGTGCGTTAATGCGCTGGCCAATTTGGCCATTTGAAGTACCCTGACCAGCACAATGCAGCTGGCAAGACAAAACCTGAGGGGGGGCACGGTCTGTGTGCTAGTCCCCGGGTATCGACCCGGGGTGTGCTTCCATAAAACGTCTGCACTGTAAAATACTCTGAAAGCTAGTGATGGTGTGGGAGTGGACTGTGTCCGCCAGTTTAAGGGCACACGATCTCTTAAGTCCAAGTGTGGTCATGGAAGTCAAAAGAGAGGTTGGAATAGTACCAGTTGTTCCAATGGTGATAACTTCGTAGTGAACGAGGTATCCAGTCGATCTAAGGCCATTTAGTAATTCAACATGCTGGGCGTGTTTAGTGATAAACTTAGTAGCATGGTTGGTATCAGAGCAGAATCCAAGCTCAAGAACCCAGAGTTCTTTATCAGCCATACAGGTAGGAGAGTCTATGTCAGGTAGGACGGCGAGGTCAGGTCTCATTCTCTTCCAGTCCTCTACAGTAATAGTGGAGGGGCGTAGCCAGTCAGGGAGACGTTTGCCCAGGACCCCCCTGGGGAGGTCCTCTTCCTTGCCAGCGTCCATGATCATTCTGCGGGATCCCAGGGCTCCGGTGCAAATGGCCTTGTGGATGAGTCGCACTGCGGCGTCATGTCTCTTGATATAGAGCCCCTTGAAAGTCCGGTGTGTGCAGCCCGCCAGGATGTGGCCCGCTCCGTCCTCACAGGTGTGGCAGATGGAGCATAGGGAGTTCGTGGGTGGGTGAGTGCTAGTAATATAAGGGAGTTTCCAGCGGAATGCAAGTTTACGGTTCCACAGTCTACCCCAGCGGGCTTTAAGGATGTGGATTTTAGTTTTATGTTGGATAAGGGTTGAGGTCCAAAATTTGTTACTTGCATGAGGAAGTTGGTGGGGAGTGTTATCAGCCCAGGTGGTTGCATAAATCCCTTTAAGAGGGTGTTGGCCAAGGTGGCAGCTAGTGGGCAGGTTAGAGGTGATACCTTGTGTAAGGTTAGGTGCTAGGATGCGTGGGGGAATATCTCCCATGGGTGTGTGAGGAGGTTGAACTGTGGGCCAGTAGACATTGTGGCGGGGGATTTCCCCAGTGTTGTCAGTAAAATTGGTGGAGGCAGGGTGCTCAGCTGCCTTGCGTGCCAGAATGTCTGCCCTGTCATTTCCAAGGATACCTGTGTGGGAACGGACTTTACAAAGAGTGGTGTGGGAGCCATGCAGGATGCGTTGAATGAGGTGTTTTTGAATTGATTGCAGTAGTTTAGTATGAATATAACGGGTTGTTGTGGTAGGGTCATGAATCATTTTTTTAATAAGTTGAAGAGAGCAGAGGCTGTCTGTATGGAGTGTAAGAGATTTGTCATAGTCAATGTTGAGAAGGGCTTGGTGAATGGCTACCAGTTCTGCCCTGTTGTTAGTTTTGGTGGCCCCTATTCCCCCAGGGTTGATGGTGTAGCTTTGTCCTGCAGCCGGGACATATACTGCAGCACCTATTTTGCTAGGGTGACCTGGTTTACCTTTTATTAGGCTACCATCTGTGTAGACCTGGAGGCCTGAGGAGGGGGTAGCTAGGTGGAGACATGGGTGAGTAGTGGTAAGAAGAGAGGGAGGAGGGTGTTGGTGGAGTAGAGTTTGCCGGGGTTTTTTGACAAGAGATTTGAGTTTCCGTGGGTAGGTAATTACAATGTCAGAGGAGGTAAGAGTGGGAGGTGGTGTGATAGTAGAGGGCTCCCAAGATGAGGAGAGGCTTTGCATGTAGTATGTCCATTGGTTCATAAAATCTTGGAGTTTAGGAAAGTAGGTATCTTGGCTGTGGGGGTTGCATATAAGGATGAGGTGCAGTTTTTGGGTGGAGGGTGGAGTGTGAGATTTGCTGCCAAGCCAGATTTCAGAGGTGATATAAAATTCAGACTGTGGTCTAGAGTCAATATAGTGAATCCATGAGTGGTGGAGGAGAGTTTTGTAGGGGGCAGCAAGGACGTCAGGAAGGAGCATCAGGGTGCAGGTAGGGCTGAGAATATTTTCAGCATGGTCAGCACTGGCTAGGGCCCACCTCAGAGCTTGGTGTGCTTGTGTAGTGGAGTTAGGAATGTCCACCAGGGAGCCCCCAGTCCAGATGGTAAGGAAGGGGTCTTGGTTAGAGCCAAAGAGCTGATCAGCAGGGCTGGTAGAAGAGAAGCTGGTGAGGCCTTGGTCGTAGCTAAGAGGGTTAGAAGTACGATGGTGAGTAATGCCCAGGGCAGCTGCAGCTTGGTAGAGGAGGGGAGAAAGAGTGTTGGTGGCGGCAGGAGCAGCTCTGTATCTGGTGAAGAGGGCAGCTAAGTCAGTGTGATATGTCCCTCCTTGGGTCAGTTAATTCCATTTGGTAGGGTGGTGATTTTTGAAGTGGTCATAGTTTTGTTTGAGAGAGGTAAGTCTGTCGTTGGGAATGTGCCCAAGACAGTGACCAGTGGGGTTATAAAGATATGAAACGTTGGTGTGTGTGTGTGGATTGGTCATCCAGAGTGGTGAGGATGCCTGTTTGTATAATGTAGGCTGAGGGTGGTTGAATGTCCCAGTCTGGGTGCCTGTCGTGTGTGTCAATTTTCAGAAGTTTGTGAACAAGGTTGTGGTTGTCAGCATTAAATCCTGGGGAGGTGGCCCATTGGCCTTGTTGTTGAAGGTTAGTAAGGTGGGTGTCCTTCCTAGGGTTGAGGTGTGTGGTTAATGGGGGAGTAGTTTTAAAAGTGTGGGTTAATTGGTCGTATGCTGGTTGTCCCAAAAGTTCAACAAGGTGAGACGCATGGCGAGATTGGGGTTTCCAATGTATGGTGGAGGTAGTGGAGGTAAGAGGTGTGTTGTGGTGGATGCTGTATCCCATGTGTGTGTAGGAGTTGATATGTTCGTTGTGCATGATGGTTGGGGCCCATTGAACGTGGACAACAGTGGAAGTGACTAGTTTGTCGTCGTTGTAGGAGCGCTTGCCCCGCCAGCTCGTAATGTGCAGGGCTTTGTATTGGGATCCGTAGGTAAGGTGGAGCAGGCGCGCCGGTGGTGCAGGTGCGCCGCTGTCGGGGGATGTCATGGCCTCGCGGATCCTGTCAGGGTGTGAGGTGGGAGTTATTCTATATGCACGGTAAAATTTAGAGGTGGAAGAGTGACGGATCCAGGATTTGCACAAGTAGTGGCGTGCTGACCAGGTGGCATCACTGCTGGGGCAGCCCCATGCTTGGTGCGCGTGACTGCCTTCGGTCTGCGTGGGCCACGCCCACCATTGGTTTCCTTCCAGGTCCCCAATGGAATCCGCCTCGTAGTCTGCGTCAGTAACAGTGGCGTGAGGTTGGTAACGCTGGGTGGGTGGGGTGGAGGGTTCAATAGAAGCAGGAGATTTAACGTTATCGTTTGTGTTCTGCGCAATTGCGTAACTGGGCGCAAGTTGTCGGTGTGAGAGGGGAAGCGGGTCAGAGTGTATTGGGGAGGCGACAGTTTGGAGGGAGGAGAGGTGAGCGGTGAGGCGGTTCAGGGACCGTTTGTGGTGTTTAGTAACTTTGTGTAAGGTGATAAGAGAGAGATCTGTAGTGCTGACAAGGTGAGTTCCCATGGGGGTGACCAGGTCATGGTATGAATAGATGTCCAGGTCATGGAATGGAGTCATGAGTGATACAGGGATTGCCTGTGGAGGGAGAGGAAGAGAGTGTATGTTAAGTTTGTCAAGAAGGTCTGTGTCATTCCAAGAAATTGTTGTCAGATTTTTTTATAATTTCCAGCTGGCGGGCTAGGGACATATACTTAAGTTGCTTGCGGGATAGAGAGAGAGGATCTAGAGTGGTCATGGTGGAAGTTGATTTATTAAGGAGAGCTCTAGTGAGGATTCCCAGGTGACCTTGGTCGTTCATGGACTGGGTGAGGCCTGTTGCAGTAATCTGGGTATATTCAGTGAGTAGAGAGGGCACCCCTAGTCCTGTCTCTGTTTTAGGGAGGTGGAGTGCTCTTGTCGGAAAAGATCTGGGAAGGGAGCAGCAGAGTTTAACTGTTTTTAATACTGCTCTGTCAATGACATGAATGTCGGTTAGTGAGAAGGGAGCTACTATCATGGGGTATTTAATAGCTGCTCTGACACATTGTGAAATTATTCGTAAGCATTGGGTGGGGGTCGCCCTGTTTTTAGCTTTGGTGAGGATACTCAGCCCTTTATTGTGAATGGTTTCAATAGTAGAGTGGAGTTGAGTTTTCCAATTTAAGGTAAGTGAGATGTGAACCCCCAAGTATTTGTAGGCTTGGTCAGGCGGCTGGTAGGTAGCATAGGAGTTTCCTAGTGGAATTTTATCTAGCCTTTGTTTGAGAGTGTTGTTGTGAGTAGGTTGAGAGGGGTGTGATTTGTGGAGTATGCCATTGACCACACATTTGGTGGCGTTAAGAGGAATGCCCGACCAGATGCTAAAAGTTTGAACTTTACCACATTGGATGCGAAGGTCCTCTGAGCTGCCGGTTAGGACAGCAGTGTCGTCAGCATATCCCAAGCTGCTGGTGTGGTGTTCATCTGCTGTTTTGGAGGGTAGGGATGCTGCTCTGTATCCTCGTCCCCCAGAACGGAGCCATCTGTGTAGGGGTTCTAGAAAGATAATGAAGAGTAGGGGGGAGAGAGTATCTCCCTGGATGGTGCCCCTAGTGATGGGGATGGGGGAGCCAGGTGTATTGTTAAGGAGAATATGTGTAGTAGAGTTTGTGTATATTCCTTTAATAGTGTCTATAGTGTCGTGGGTGTAACCCAAGCTGTGCATGATGCAGAGAAGTTTTTGGTGGTCAATCATGTTAAAAGCAGAGCTAAAGTCAAAGTAGGCAGCATAGAGGTCCTGGTGGAAGAGGGCAGCGTCCTCAATGTTGTGGAGTAGGGTCAAGAGTTGTCTATAGGTACTTTTGTCTTTTCTGAAACCTTCTTGGCAGGCGCTAAGAATGTGGTTGGTTTCAGAGTAGGTAGTAATAGTGTTAGTAACAAGGGAGGTCCAGAGTTTGGCTACAGCATTGTTAAGGCCTATTGGCCTGTAGTTTTGAGGTAAGCAAGGATCTGATTTTTTGTAGAGCATGACTGTGTGTGAGGTTTTCCAGCAGTCTGGTGTTTCTCCCAGGATCCATACTAGCTGCATGAGTTTGTGTATGATGAGGTGCATTTCCTGTGTGAGGCACATAAGTAATTCATTAGGTATGCCGTCTGGGCCAGTGGCTTTGTTGGTAGATAGTTTCCTAATACAGTCAGCATAGTTGGTTGAGGAGGAGAGAAAGGTGTAGGGAGAGGCAATGTTTTGTATGGAGTTGGCTGGAGTTTCCAAGTGGTATTTTTCTGTGTGTGTTTCCCATGGAGGGGGGGTGGCGTGTCTTGTATAGTCATCTGAAATGGGTGGAGTGGGAGGTGACATGAGTTTTCCCATATGTTTAGTCATAACTTCCAGGAGACCCTGTTTGCTAGTGCTGAGTGTGTGTGTGGATGCGTCCAGTAGAGCAGTGTGTGTATGTGTGATTTTCAGGAGAGAAAATATACCTGTGAGTTTGTCGTGCCTGTGTGCTGAGGCGGCGTCGGAATTTCTTAATGGAGGCGGTTGCTCTCTCCTCTTTGAGTGCAACCTGCATGTGACGTAATTCTGTAATACTTTGTTTAATATCAGCAGTTAAGGAGAGACAATAGTCAGAGAGGAGTAAATTTTGAAAGTGCTGTTGTACTTTAATTTTAGTGGTGGGTGAGTATGTGCCTGCCGTGTGTGGAGTGCTTCTAAGTTCCATGTATTGTTGTTGGTCAAGGTGGTTAGAAGCTGTTCGGAGTGCTTTAATGTGTTTAATATGGTAGTTAAGTCTTCTGTAGGTTTTAGCAGTTTGTCTTGGCAGGAAGGTGCCTGGTGTACTAGGCTTGGTAGGGCAGGTGTCAGTCATGATGGAAAGAGCTTGGTGAAGAGTGACCATGAGATGATTTGTCATGCTGTTAAGGTCTTCTGGTATGGTGGCTTTGAGTTCTTGTGTAATAGATTGAATGTGTGCAGATGTTTTATCTTCTCCCAGTAAAGTTTTTGCTGTAGTCCAGGCTTTATCTATGTTAATGTGGCTGTGCTGAAATTGATGGAGAAATTGATTAGAGATGGCCTCTTTAGCTTTGGCCATGTCTTGTTGCTTGAGGGGAAGCTGCAATTGAGGTGTTGGATTGTGAGGTGGTGTGTCAAGGTTAGGAGGGGGAAAGAGAGAGGATGTACGCAGCTGCTCGCATGTTGATTTTAAGCTATTCAGCCTGCAATTGTCTTGCAATTGTCTGTTCAAAGAAGGAAAAGCTGATGACAGGAGACGTGGTTCAGGGGAGGGGGTCTGGCAGGCATGAAGGCGACAGACACTCGCGCATGATGATATCGGAGGCCCCTGGACAACTTGACCCTAGGGCGTGTTTACCGCCCCTCCATGGGTAGCGACTTCGGTACATCAGGCGTACTGCCGGAAGAGCAAAACGGGCGCGCCAAACGGGTGCGCCAAACGGGTGCGCCAAACGGATGCGCTAGGGAACCTAAAGGTTCGCCCTACAAATTGCATTTAGACCGCACCAACTGACGTTTGCAAACAGCAGGCAGCTCAATAAACTCGCAAAGACAGTCACCTTTTCTCCGACTCGAAGCAAATTTCAGACAAGTTGTATTTTCAGTCACATCACCTCATCTTCCAGGTAGATTGAAGTCAAACTGCGCCCGGAACCATTTGACGTTTGAATTTGGCAGTCATCCCGAAGAAGACTTCCTAGTCACTGTCGAAGGGTGCACAGCACAAGTTTATGTGGTAACGCGCGACTGTGTACCAAAGCGCGGTATACGAGACACACATTTCGCTAGAACAGCCACGAGGGCAGCAACAAGTTTCACGAGGGCAGCAACAAGGTTAGACACATCGCACACCTCACACCGCACACAAAACAACCCTACTTACAGCGGGGCTACCCATCCGGCCATCCCCATCCCCATCCCCAGCGGATCCCTCGGTCCAATTGGTCCAATTCAACACAAGGGCGGTCACGCCCTTGTTTGATAAAACCCTTTGGGCCTTCCCGGAATGGGGTTCTGGGATCTACCTCCCGATCTACCTGGCAGCGAATATTCATCTAAGTGGATTCCCAGGGATCGTTGGGGTGGACAACTAGGCATTACCCGGGCCATTCTGGCGCCACGCTGCCTGCTACGGCAGGGCAGGCCACGTAGCTTCGTGTCGCGCTTATTTTGTTTCCAATTGAATGGTCATTTCGCTACCAGATCAAGCCGTCTTTCGTTTGTTCTAAGCAGTCTCCATCCCCATGCGGTGAACCTCGCTGGATCGGCATGTTGCTGCACATCAGTCGCTCCCCCGCCGATCTTCCCTTGATCTCGGTTCTGCCCCAACTCGAGGCCATCAGTAGACGTCTCCATGCTCGGAGAAGAGCGACAATAGCCGACTAGAAATAATAAAAACATCGAAACAAAGACAGTAATGGTGTCGAAGCGAACCCAATAAAAGCCTCACAACGCAGACATTGAACGTGCTGTTGTATTTATATTACAGTCTCCTTCCCCACTCGCTGCACATCAGAGACCGCGTCACGCATCGGTCAGCTGGTGACCTTCTACATTGACATGATGGATGAGCGCACCTCACGAGTGATTGTCAGTGGTGCAAGGTACTCTTATGGGAAAAGACGTGGAGTCGGAAGCCTAGCAGCAGCCCTTAACGACACAGCATTATTGTGCAGGGCTTATTACAGTTCTTGTAGCGTAGATCTAGATGCCGATATAGCATCCGTGCAGCAGCTCGCATCCGTGTGCCTGTACTTAACCTGCTGACAGTACTCGGCTATGCAAACTTCCATGGGAACTGGTAACCATTAAAAAAAAGTATATTAATCGACAGGCACCCTCTGCCGTAAGAAGTCCATTAGGGTACATTACCAAGCATTGCCAACTAGCCGCGATTTACAAATAAGCGTCACACTCTCTTTCTGTCACAGTGGTAATAAAATGCGTTACTAATAGGTTAATAAAATGCGGTACCCTATTCTTGTTACCCCCAGGTTTGTGTGCATTTGGTGTTTTTCAGAATTCGTCTCATATGAAGATCTTTATCAAAAACTCAGTTTATCATCGTACCGTACTTTCGCAAAACGTTATTTCCTATCTTTGGACTTTTGGAGTATATAGGACACTCTAATATGAAATGCACTCCATCTTCCACTGCTCTTCTACCTTCAATCACGACATCTGCAACATCTTCGACACCTTGGGACATCTCTATCAGAATCAACATTCAGATTGAGAGCTCTGAGTTGTAGTCTGGCTACCGCATCCATTTTAAATCATCCTAATTATTCAATAGCTAAGTGTAGGACGTCCCATAACTGTCTTTGTCCAACGACCGCATCCATTTCGCATTTGGATATGAACTCCATCTCAGGGCAAGTGCTGGGATTCCGATCAGTACCAGAAAATAAGTCCAGCACTACTTTCCGGAGCAGGGTTTCATCACCATAACCGCTCAGCACTTCCTATATACCGTATACACAATTCTGACTAGCGGGCAACGCAAGGTCGAAGATTGCTCTAACGTCAAAAAATGCTCCTACGCAATTGAACTCCTAGGTATTTGAACCACTCCATTAGGTAGAGTGGAATGATATACTAGGAGGAGATCTCTCCAAGCCTGTTTTATGAATAAGAGAGCTTTGATGGTTACCCTCCGTGCACCTCGAGGGAGATCCAAAGCTTGCAAGCATAATGCAAGCGGCATGCAAGCGCTTGCGATCCAGCTTGAATCCGACTAGCAGCAAGCAGCTTAGCAGCCCTAGTAGGACTACTCAAATATCACTGGGCGGCGTGGCCCCAAAGCAGCGCACAACCCAAAGGCAGACCCTACAAGCAAGACACATCAATTTAGCCAGGATTTAGATAATATGTCTATGGGCAGCAAGGTCTGGATCCTGCAAGAGGTAAGGACCTGTCAGCGACTATATCTCAGATTCAGAAGGATCAAGATAGACAGGGGTTGACTGAGTCAAATATCCTGATAACACTTTTGAATGCACCTGCAAAACAAGAGGTGCTGATATAAAACCATTAGCGGGTCAATCTTGTTTTATTGGTGCCAACAATGCTTGCCCCTGCCTGTACAGGATTCAATGAGCTTCCCAACACGGCACATTTGGAAGGTCTTTGGCCCCCTTTTATTTGGCATTATGGGTGGGAAGGATGCCGCAAGGGTGCAGAAAAGGGTGACAAAGACCCCCCAACTTTGCAGTGGGATTCACTTAGCTTTCTCATCTTTCAATGGTTGCTAGCCTGTAACTTCAATTATGCTACTTAACTGAGTTTTGTTTCCATGATTCTCTGACAGTGCCTCCTATCTGCATAAGCCCTTCCATCTCCTGGGTGGTATATTAATTGGCACAACCTTCCAGTAAAATTAATACAGAAAGCAGTGTCCAAAGGGGGATCAAGGGGGGGAACTCATATATAGGGATGCTGGCAAACTAGAGGACCTCCCCAGTGGGGTTCTGGGGAACAGGCCGCCCTCGTGGCTGAAACCCCCTAACATGGCCCTACCCACTGCAATTTATTTAAAAATGCAATAATAATCGCACAATAAAATTATCATCCCAGGTGAGATGATGATTTAATTATTTTGTAGAATTAAATGATCACTGTAGCACGAACTCAGGGCCCCCGTCGGTAAAGCGATTGTTTGGGGTTCAGTTTTTCAGTGCTTTATCTTGTTAAGCCCTTCCTACTATGGTTGGGCGAGTCCTGTTAGCCTATTTGGCCTACCAGTGGACTGGAACATACATACATACCCACCTGGGAAAAACTCAGACCAGACCTCCTCTTGACCCGGATCAACAAACAAGCTCCAATCCCACCTCATGTCCCCCCATCTAAATAGTTTAAGTCGGTTACTGCTCTGACACAAACCACTCGGTTAAATATGCGGACAAGGGGAATCAGCACAATACCCTATCACACCCATGCCCACCACTGTCTCCTTCCAGTCCATTGTTGCGTGCGGAAGACACATGGATCAGGCCCCAAAACCTGATCCAGGGGGTGATAGCCCCCCCCCCCCATTAGTGGTTGTCCCCAGTGAAAGCAAATGGCCTAGCCCCCTCAACCTCATGCCTCGTAATAAGGCGTACTATTTATTTATGTGTTATGATTGGTCTATGCCATTGATCTGTTTTCACTTTAAATAATGAGAGATTGAGAGGATGATATAAAACTTGCCGTATTGAATGCTACACAGTGGGCATCTTTTTTTGCTAAGCCAGGCAAATCGCGCAAACCCGATTATTAATGTTTCTTGCAAAATGGTCCATCTCGCACTCAGATGTGGGTTATGTTTAGGGTTTCCAGAAGCTTGGGTGGAGCATCATACATGTCCGATACTTAATGTTTCTGCATCCCGAAGTCTTGGCTGGATCATCGTACAGCCCCAATACTTAATGCTTCTGCATTGAGAAGTCTTGGCTCGAACATCATACAGCCCTAAGACTTAATGTTTCTGCCTTGTGAAGTCTTGGCTCGAGCATCGTTCAGCCCAATACTTCATGTTTCTGCATTGTGAAGTCTTGGCTCACAATGCAGAAACATTAAGTCTTGGTACATTAAACATTAAGTCTTGGTCCATTAAACATTAAGTCTTGGTACATTAAACATTAAGTCTTGGTACATTAAACATTAAGTCTTGGTACATTAAACATTAAGTCTTAGTACATTAAACATTAAGTCTTGGTACATTAAACATTAAGTCTTGGTCCATTAAACATTAAGTCTTGGTCCATTAAACTTTAAGTCTTGGTCCATTAAACATTAAGTCTTGGTCCATTAAACATTAAGTCTTGGTCCATTAAACATTAAGTCTTGGTACATTAAACAATAAGCCTTGGTACATTAATCATGAAGTCTTGGTACATTAAACATTAAATAGCCTCTTTAGCGATTTACAATGGTCTAATGGTATACCAGATCGCTAAGGAATGAAGACTCGGGGGTTCGACTCCCCCTTCGATCGCTCCTGACGTTGCAGGTCGTCGTCAACCGCGATGGTAGCTTGTCCAGTTGAGGTAAAGGCCCGTTCCCCACCCGCGTACGACGGGCTCCCTTAACACCACGCCCCACCAGGCGTTATCATTACCTTTAAACATTAAGTATTGGTACATTTAACATTAAGTCTTGGCACCACTGACCACTGCCACCCAGTAGCCAGGTCACCAGGGTTCAGCTCAAAACACGAGGTACACCACTCCAGACTGCCACAGCCACGCAAGATGTTTCAAATTCGGAAAAACGAAATCCTGGATCGTCCAGATAGCTGGATGGGTGGTAACTGCGTCGCAACCAAATACATGCACTGCAAATTGAGGGGGTCTTCAACATTCTCGTATGCACCCTTTTGGCATCCCTTGCACCCATAAAGCACCCTTCCAAGCAAAATATAAGGGTGACGATGACCCCCCAAAATGAGCAGTGGTCAGTTCACACTCCACAGCCCTGCGGTAGCTGATTCACATCTGGCTCCTGCCCTGCCCCTACATGAACCTCAACTGGGGCCATCCTGGCCGGATATTATGCATCCATGCATCTAAGGGCAAGCACCTAAAATCTGGGATTAAAGATATCCTGGCAGATGACATATGCCCAGGTTGGATGTCAGTGTTAGTGGCAGCCAAATTAAGAGTGATGAAGAGGCCCAGCTCAACATTCAACTCAGAACGTCCTAATCTACTGCTTCAAAGCCAGTCTGCCGGCCGTCCAAGGCCCAGTCATGCAAACCTCTGCCTGGCAAATGACAAGGAACAAGTTATAGGAGTGCCAACTCAAGTGCAACTGCAACTCCACTCAAACTGCAACTGCAACTCAAACTGCAACTGCACTGTGCGAGACTTCACGATGAGGGGACTCGTCCCTCCCAACAATTTCCTGGTAATAATGTTTTTTAGTGCCAAGACGGCGAGCAGCCAAATTGCTGGCTGAAGCTATGTAACCAAGTTCGAGTTCAAGTTCCCTCCCAACACCTTCTCTTTCTAGGAGGCGTTCCACCATTAGACTAACAAGTGCAGGCACCGCCGAGTGGATGCCTAATAACTAAGATGTGCACTGATGGGCATGATGTCGATTTGATATGCAGACGGGCACCGATATTCGCATGATATCTAGATGGGCACTGGTATCCACATGATATCCACTTGATATCCACTTGATATGTAAACGGGGACTGATATCCACATGATATGCACATGATATCCACTTGATATGCAGACGGGCACCGATACCCACATGGTATCTAGATGGGCACTGGTATCCACATGATATCCACGTTGATAAACCCATGATCCTGCATACGGTGAGCAGTTGTGGGAGTGGGCTCTGCTACTAGACTATTAGTGGGACAACTCTTTTTGCAGGTAGGACTGCAACTCAATCTTGCCAAACTCATCCCATTTCAAGGACATCCAACAGGAGTGTATAGCATTCCCCTGCCACCTAGACATCCAACAGGAGTGTATAGCATTCCCCTGCCACCTAGACATACCAAACACGTCTTCATCTCTGGGCATTCCTGTTCCTCTCCTTGCATTGGAGTAGAAATAAAGATGGTTGGAGAATAATACCTCCTCGGCCTTCTTTCATCCCACTGGTGTGAGTTGGAAGGCTCCAACTATTCCATACAAACTGCTAGCCAAGGTTTCACCACAGGCAGTTTGTACGGAATACAGGAGGCCCAAAGTAGCCAAGTCACCAGTCACAACCTCCACAATTTAGAAGTTGAAATTGTATGCTTTTCTCATAGAGATAGATAGAGTACAGGAGGCCTAAAGCTACAGGCACATCTGTACTCTAGATATCTTCAAGGTTATTCATCAGGCTGAGGTCAGAGAAGATCCGTCCATCCATGTAACGGGAGTTCTCCCGTTGCAGGTTCTCCGCCATACCAGGGTCCGGGTTCCGTGTCGGGACAAGACTGAGGAACCGACTGACAGGATGACGACTCGGAACAACCTGACTGATAGCTCCCGACCTCTCAGGGAAGATCTGCCCATCCCCGCAGATCCTTTAAGAAACCCCTATTAACAAAGTCACTCAACTGATGGTTTGATTCCTCCCCAGGACTAGAGTATGCATACAAGCTAACCAATTTGGCATGGTTCTGGTAGCTACAAGTACACAAGAGCAGAAAGGAAGGGGACAAACCAGCCTCGCAGACACCTGTACTGCTCTCGGATGTGACATGTGATGAGGGCTCCTCAGGCAATACAGTCTGGCCAGTGGCATCGGGCAAGGTGCGCACTGTGCAGTCCTTTGAAGATGCCAAAGCCAGGGTGCTACCATTGAGTGAGAAGGCCAAGCTGGACACCCCAACATCAATCTGTCCCCCCATGGCGAGATCTTGCTTTCAAATCTCCACGTCCCATGTACGCACACTTTTGTCCTCAGATGAGGAGGCTAGTGTTTTACCATCTGGGGAGAAGGCGACGGCGTGAACATATTTTTGGTGTCCCTTCAAGGTGAGTATTTTCTTGCCAGTCTCAACGTCCCATGTACACACTGTGTTGCCTCTTGCTGCAGCAGCTAGTGTTTTACCATCGGGGGAGAAGGCCGCAGCCACGTTCATATAAGACATATCAGACATATCGCCACTCTCGGTGTTGTCATCAGATGCAGTAGCTAGTGTCTTACCATCTGGGGAGAAGGCCAGACTGTTCACACTTTCATTGTGTCCCGCCATGCTTAGCATTTGCTTTCCTGTTCCACTGTTCCACACACGCACTGTGTTGTCATCAGATGCAGTAGCTAGTGTCCTACCATCTGGGAAGAAGGCCACACCGTTCACACTTTCATTGTGTCCCGCCATGCTTAGCATTTGCTTTCCTGTCTCACTGTCCCATGTACGCACAGTTTTGTCATCAGATGCAGTAGCTAGTGTCTTACCATCTGGAGAGAAGGCCACACTTTTCACCCTTTCATTGTGTCCGTCCATGCTTAGCATTTGCTTTCCTGTCTCACTGTCCCATGTACGCACAGTTGTGTCATCAGATGCAGTAGCTAGTGTCTTACCATCTGGGGAGAAGGCCACACTGTTCACACTTTCATTGTGTCCCTCCATGCTAAGCATTTGCTTTCATGTCTCACTGTCCCATATACGCACAGTTTTGTCATTAGATGCAGTAGCTAGTGTCTTACCATCTGGAGAAAAGGCCACACTCACAACACTACAACTGTGTCCCTCCATGGTTAGCATTTGCTTTCCTGTCTCCCTGTCCCATGTACGTACTTTGCCGTTTGCTTCTCCAGTCGCTAGTGTTCTACCATCTGGGGAGAAGGCCACGCTGTCTACCACATCAGTGCATCCCTCCATGGTGAGCATTTGGTTGCCTGCACCAATGTCCCATGTACGCACAGATTTATCATGAGATGTGGAAGCAAGTGTTCTACCATCTGGGGAGAAGGCCACGCTGGATACTTCTTGATGGTGGCCCTCCATAGTGATTTTATTGTCGCCAGTCTCCACGTCCCATGTACGCACGGTTTTGTCTTCAGATGCGGAAGCTATTGTTTTACCATCTGGGGAGAAGGCAATGCTGACAACCTCATGACGATGTCCCTCCATGGTTAGCATTTTCTTTCCTGTCTCACTGTCCCATGTACACACTTTCCTGTCTCCTCCTGCAGAAGCTAGTGTTCTACCATCTGGGGAGAAGGCCACGCTATGTACCACAAGATAGTGAGCTTCTATGGTTAGCATTTGCTTTCCTGTCTCCACGTCCCATGTATGCACGGTTCTGTCAGCAGATGCAGAAGCTAGTGTTCTACCATCTGGGGAGAAGGCCACACTTGTAAAACTGTGTCCCTCTATGGTTATAATGTTCTTTGCTGTCTCCACATCCCATGTACACATGCTTTTGTCATAAGATGCGGCGGAAGCTAGTGTTCTACCATCTGGGGAGAAGACCACACATTCAAAACTTTGTCCCTTTATGGTTAGAATTATCTTTCCTGTCTCCACATCCCATGTACACACGGTACCGACTCTAGAAGAGGAAGCTAGTGTTTTACCATCTGGAGAGAAGGCCACACTGTTACCATCAAAAATCGCATCACAACCTCCAAAATGGGTCCTCGCATCATCATCATCATCATCATCAGTTTCATCATCAGAGTTAACACTTTCCCTGCATCCCTCCATGGTTAGCCTATGCTTTCCTGTCGCCACGTCCCACGTATGCACCTTGTTGCCCTTGGATGCCGAGGCCAGTGTTTTACCATCTGGGGAGAAGGCCACACTGTTAACCTAGTAGCAAAGTATAGGAACAGTGGCAAGTATCAGTGCTGTGTCAAGGGGGGTTCAGTGTAGCTATGCCCCTGAATCATTTTGGGGTGGACTTCAGACAAGAAACATGCTTTATCGCATATGGATGACATGTGTCCTACATTTTGGGGTGGACTTCACACAAGAAACATGCTTTATCGCATATGGATGACATGTGTCCTACATTTTGGGGTGGACTTCACACAAGAAACATGCTTTATCGCATATGGATGACATGTGTCCTACAGTTTGGGGTGGACTTCACACAAGAAACATGCTTTATCGCATATGGATGACATGTGTCCTACATGTTGGGGTGGACTTCACACAAGAAACATGCTTTATCGCATATGGATGACATGTGTCCTACATGTTGGGGTGGACTTCACACAAGAAACATGCTTTATCGTATATGGATGACATGTGTCCTACATGTTGGGGTGGACTTCACACAATAAACATGCTTTATCGCATATGGATGACATGTGTCCTACATGTTGGGGTGGACTTCACACAATAAACATGCTTTATCGCATATGGATGACATGTGTCCTACAGTTTGGGGTGGACTTCACACAATAAACATGCTTTATCGCATATGGATGACATGTGTCCTACAGTTTGGGGTGGACTTCACACAAGAAACATGCTTTATCGCATATGGATGACATGTGTCCTACATGTTGGGGTGGACTTCACACAAGAAACATGCTTTATCGCATATGGATGACATGTGTCCTACATGTTGGGGTGGACTTCACACAAGAAACATGCTTTATCGTATATGGATGACATGTGTCCTACATGTTGGGGTGGACTTCACACAATAAAACATGCTTTATCGCATATGGATGACATGTGTCCTACATGTTGGGGTGGACTTCACACAATAAACATGCTTTATCGCATATGGATGACATGTGTCCTACAGTTTGGGGTGGACTTCACACAATAAACATGCTTTATCGCATATGGATACATGTTGTCCTACAGTGGGGTGGACTTCACCAATAAACATCACGGTTTATCGCATACGGATGACATGTGTCCACATGTTTGGGGTGGACCTTCACAAAAGAAACATGCTTTTATCGCAATGGATACATGTGTACCTACATGTGGGGTGGACTTCAACAAGATCCCATGCTTTATCGCCTAGGGATGAAATGTGTCCTGCGGTTGGGGTGGGCACTCACACAAGACAACATGCTTATCGATAGGATGACATGTTCTACAGTTTGGGGTGGACTCACCAATAAAACATGACTTTATCGAATATGGGATGACATGTGTCCTAACATGTGTGGGGTGGACGTCACCACAAGAGAAACAATGCTTTATCGCATATGGATGACATGTGTCCTACATGTTGGGGTGGACTTCACACAAGATCCATGCTTTATCGCATATGGATGACATGTGTCCTGCATGTTGGGGTGGACTTCACACAAGAAACATGCTTTATCGCATATGGATGACATGTGTCTTACAGTTGGGGTGGATGGACTCTCAAACAATAAACATGTTTATGCATATGGGATGACATGTGTCTACATGTTGGGGGGACTTCACAACAAGAAAACATCTTTAGCGCATGGATGACATGGGTCCTACATGTTGGGGGTGGACTTCACACAAGATCCATGTTTTACGCATATGGATGACATGTGTCCTAAATGTTGGGTGGATTTCAACAAGGAAAGCATGCTTATCGCAGATGGATGACATGTGTCCTACATGTTGGGGTGGGACCTTTTCACACAAGAAAAAATGTGCTTTCTGCTTTATCGACATATGGACGGACATGTGTCCTACATGTTTTATCTGCTCAAGAGGTCTATGGTCGCTACATAGGTAACACACATAAGAACTCACAATAAGACACAAGAGTAATTGCAAAGCCCTTACAGCCCTTCACAGTCACTCACTCAGGCACGTGCCACATATATTATGTAGACAACTAACCATGATTCAACCGCTTTATACATTTTGTTGACAGCTAACTGATTCAACTGCTTTATATATTTTGTAGACAACTAATTGATTCAACTGCTTCATACATTTTGTAGACAACTAGCCGATTCAACTGCTTTATACATTTTGTAGACAACTAAATGATTCAACTGCTTTATATATTTTGTAGACAACTAAATGATTCAACTGCTTCATACATTTTGTAGGCAACTAACTGATTCAACTGCTTTATACATTTTGTAGACAACTAACTGATTCAACTGCTTTATACATTTTGTAGACAACTAATTGATTCAACTGCTTTATACATTTTGTAGACTACTAACTGATTCAACTGCTTTATACATTTTGTAGACAACTAAATGATTCAACTGCTTCATACATTTTGTAGGCAACTAACTGATTCAACTGCTTTATACATTTTGTAGGCAACTAACTGATTCAACTGCTTTATACATTTTGCAGACAACTAACTGATTCAACTGCTTTATACATTTTGCAGACAACTAACTGTTTCAACTGCTTTATATATTTTGTAGATAAGTAACTGATTCAACTGCTTGATCAGGTATAATGTGTGTGATATCAAGGAACTGATCAATGTTGGTGGCAGCAACTAGAACAATTTTGGTGGCAGCAACTAGTGTATGCCAAGTATTACATCATTATTAGCCTCTACCTCCAGCCATCGCATCCGCCCATGCATGTCATAACACTTACCAAGCTGCCTACTTGGATGACTTGCAGAGCATGTGGCCAATGGTCATACGTGTTTATGCTGGGGAACACACGCGGGAGCTGGATATCAAGGACAGACTTGACTTGCTTGCAAATGTGCATGGCCCGCCTGTGTAGCTCCGAAGATGCAGGCACCTCCATAGCAGATTGAACCACATTCTTGGGATACTTGACAAGCTCAAGGCAATCTCTACTCAGCCACCGATACACATGGTAGAGCTCATCATCCGAGCCAAACTTCAGATCCTTAGAGTACACAAGAAGATCAGATGCATTGCTCATGAAGGCATCGGGTAGCTCCTTGTTGTTGGCTAGCAACACCCAACGTCGGAGATCCAAAGCTCGCTCCCTCAAGCCACCCAAGTCTTTGGCTCGTGCAAGGTGGTAGATAGCGTGCTTGGTAACGTAGTCATTGTCAAACGACATCTCAGAGTCACTTCCCCACTTCTGATCATCCCGCAAGCGACAGACTTTGGCACACAATTGAAGCCCAGTCTCTGCATCCACATACAGATCGGGTGAAGCCTCCTCCTTACTGCCCAGGAAGTCCAGCACACTCTTGTGAAAGGGGAAGATGCGGCCTGTATAACCCACTTTGGCTTGAGACTCGGCAATCCCTTGTTGTTGCTGGGCCATGGGGAACAAGAGTTGTAGGAGCTCTAGGCCCTCCTGGACATCTGACTCAGGCACTCCCGACAGCCAGGCTAGCTCGCCCAGGGTAGGAGCCTCCCGCACCACCAGCAACACAGGCAGCACACGTCCATGCAAGTGGTCCCATAGGAATGCCTTGTCGTCAGCTAGCAATGACATCCGCACGCATCTGAGTAGTTTTTCGTACATGCCTACCTGGCCCCTGGGCAACGAGTATGCATCAAACTCATAAGCTGACAAACTGTGGGTACCCTCCGTGCCTTCCTCGCTTGTGGCAGAACTAGTTTGTTTTGATAGCAGGTCAAACGCAAACTTGAGCCACACAAACTCTCCCTGGCTCCGTTCTTGCAGCTCCCTCACTTGCTCATTGAGGTCATCCACAAGACCAAGACTCCGCATACGGTGCTCCACAACCAACTTCACATCCTCCATATTCTCTTTGGCACTGGGCTGCAGCTGCATTGGGTTCCACTTTTTGAACAGATCAGCAACCTGTGGGCAGGGGCAGGGGATGGCATCAACAATATGACAATCCAATCTTGGCAAGCTGCTGATGCTGCTGCTGCTGATGACGATGGATCTGATGTCAATGAAGATGAATCTGATGATAATGATGATGAGGAAATCGATAAATCTGACGATGAATCTGATGATAATGATGATGATGATAATGACGATGAATCTGATGATGATGATGATAATGATGATAATGATGATGATAACTCTGATGATAAGGAAATCGATAAATCTGACGATAAATCTGATGCTAATGCTAATGATGATGAATCTGATGAAATCATTGATGACATTGATGATAATGATGAGTAAGAGTAAGAGTAAGAAGAGTTAGAGTTAGAGTTAGAGTTAGAGGAAAAAGAACAGGAGGAAGAGGAGGAAGAGGAGGAAGAGGAGGAAGAGGAGGAAGAGAAGCGGTAAGGAGGAAGAGGAAAGAGGAAAGAGGAAGAGGAGAGGACGAGAAAGCGGAACGAGGAAGAGGAAGAGTAAGAAGAGGGAAGAGGAAGAGGGAAGAGGACAGAGGAAGAGGAAGAGGAAGAGGAAGAGGAAGCGGAAGAGGTAAGAGGAAGAGAAGAGGGGAAGAGGAAGCGGAAGAGGAAGAGGAAGAGGAAGAGGACGAGGGAAGAGGAGAGGAAGAGGGAAGAGAGAAGGGGGAGGAAGAGGAAGAGGAAAGAGGAGAGAGGAACGAGGAAGAGGGAAGAGGAAGAGGAAGAGGAAAGAGGAAGAGGAAGAGGAAGAGGAAGAGGAAGAGGAAGAGGAAGAGGAAGAGGAAGAGGAAGAGGAAGAGGAAGAGGAAGAGGAAGAGGAAGAGGAAGAGGAAGAGGAAGAGGAAGAGGAAGAGGAAGAGGAAGAGGAAGAGGAAGAGGAAGAGGAAGAGGAAGAGGAAGAGGAAGAGGAAGAGGAAGAGGAAGAGAAAGGGGAAGAGGAAGGGGATGAGGATGAAGACGAGAATGAGGGTGAGGATGAAGATGAGGATGAGGACGAAAGTACTAGGAAAGGACAACGATGATGGTGATGATGCTGAAGCTGATGTGGAGGAGGAGGAGGACCAGGACAAGGAGGATGAGGATGATGAGGACGGGGAAAGTACGAGGAAAGGACGAGGACAATGATGGAAATGATAATTCTGATTCTGATGATGGTGATGATGAGGACGAGGACAAAGATGATGAGGATGATGAGGACAAGGGGAGGACGAGGAAAGGATAATGATGAAGATGATGATGATGATGATGATGATGATGATGATGATGATGATGATGATGATGATGATGATGATGGTGGTGCAAAGAGCAAACAGGTGCCAAGAAAAAAGGCCAAATTAAAGGAATCAACCAAACAAAAGTCACCTGATGGCGGGCTCCTTCACCATTAGCCCCGCCTCGGGCCTCGGGCCTGCTGGTGAGAACAATGCGCACACAGCTGGGAAGCCGGGCAAACTCTTTCGAGATGAGCAGCAGGACTGGCAGCCAGCCTTGTCCACCATCATCCGCACTCATCGAGAGCATCAAGCAGCAACACGATCGAAGGTAGATCCTCCCCACGCTCCTCTGCCTCCCCAGCCAGCTGTTGCAAGGGCTGTAAGATGTATTCATGAAAGAGCTCCTTAGTAGAAAAACTTGCTCCGGCACCATTTTGTTCAACCACAGGCAACAATTTGGCATCCATGCCAGGCAGCCTTTCGGCCAGTTGATGTGCAAGGCACAGGATCATGGCCTTTGCCTGTGACCTTGCTTCATTCACTTTAAAGAAGTGGTGGGCAGAGACAATGGGGTGTTTGTGACCAATGGCTGAGCTACCGCTCCGTACGGCCAGTTTGTTCACCACTAATGAACTGAACACACTCTTGCCCATGCCAGGATCTGCGAGAAGCATGAACACTCGGGAAGTACCGATATCAGTATCTAACCAGTCTGTCAGCTTCTGGTATAGCCACACCCGGCTGCCTTCAATGTACTCTTGCAACATGCGGGAGACACCGTAACTCTGAATGATGCCCTTCTCCTGCAACGCCTTTACCACAATTCCCACATCTGCACTTGAGAGCGATGTCAGGATAGATCTGTCAAAGACCTTGTAGATGGCACTCAGCAAGGCAGGCAGGCTGTCGGGGGGCTGCAGAGGGTCATCGTCGTCATCGTCATCCTGGGAGGGGGGACGTCTTAGCTTCTGCAGCTTCACAGATTCGACAGCCAGCAGATGCCGCTTCTTCAGCTCCTGCTTGCTCACCTGGATCGATAGCGAAGGTTCAAGGCAGAGGGTAGTGACTAGGGTTGTCAAGGATGATATCATACGTTATCATTTATCGACCAATAATCAGCCGGTTTTGCCCAAGTATCACCCCATTTCGTTCAATATGTCGCCCGATAATCTTCAGTGCTTTTTATTTCAGATTTCTGTTGGCAAGTTTGTGCAGCTACTTGGGCTAGTCAAGCCTGATTTCAGGAAAGTTGAGTAGCCACCATCTGCAAAAAACGCTGATAATCTTGGGAACCAAGACGACCTTGACAACCCTTCTGGTGGCTGATAGTTGACGGAAAACATGACTACAAATTATGTAGCCCTTTTATTAAATATTAATACGATGCATTGAATCTTACAGCGAATGGGAGATGACTGGGAGTAGATGGCACATGGAAGGCAGAGGGGGGGAAATGTTATATCTGCCAGTAATTAACATATAATATAAAACATAATAGATAGGCAATGAGAAGCATGGTATATTGGAGCAGCCGCCAGCAAAAATACAAAGCAAGAATGCACTCTAATTATACAGAACTATGCCCATAAATGAGATAGAAAGCAGCACATAAACAAAACTGTGTCAATAAATGAGATGTAATCCAGTATTGAAACAAAAATGTGTCAGTAAATGAGATGGAATGCAGTACAGAAACAGGGGTATAAGAATATATCTACAGATAGATGACCCAATGCTATCCATCTCAAGTGTTTTACACCTGAACAATATATACCGAGTGTGTGCAAATCATTCTTTGCAATTCAGAAAGGTAGGTGCCACCGGGGAAAGATTACAATTTGAGTTCACCTGCATCTCAATCCAAGTGCACCCACCTTGCCATCACAGTTGTCATCCATCATCATTAGAGGAACCACCACATGCTTAAGGAAGACTGGGGAGGGCAGCTTGGCCTTACAGCCCACCATGCCAGGAACATCTGGTAGCTCTGACAGGGGTGGCAGGTCCAGCTCCTCACCCATGATGTTTTCATCGTAGAAGCTCAGCGGATACAGCTTGAGGTCGTTTTCATTCCTGTCGTACCATTTGACAAGGCGCTCCATAAACATCCCTGATAGCACAGTATGCATTCCAATGCCGATGGCTATCTTCCACCACTCTTGCAGATAGGAGGCATCACACAGAGCCCGAGACTGGGCTGCCTTGTTAGCACAAGCGTTCAGGGCCTGAAATCCAACCACGGAACACAGGCCAATGCAGGTAGCCAGGGTGAGGCTTTGAATCGCATCATCTAGAGCTTTGCAGCACTGGTCTAGCTCCTCTTTGATAGAGTTCGCCCTTAGAGTTCGCCCGACAGCGCCTGAGTTGTGCCCATACTCCTGCACAAAATCACAAGCCTGCTTCAGGGCGTCCTGGAACTCTGCCAGCTGCTTCTCAATCTGCACAAGCTTCAACACTGCAGGGGATAGGTACCCGCCCAGGGCCTTGTCGCAATTCCAGACCTGTGAGGCGGCAGCAGCATATTGTGAAAGTGAGAACAGGCTGACATCAAATAGAGAGCACTGCTAATTTGGGGGGTCATCGACACCCTCGAAGTCGGATTGAAAGGGTACATTATGGGTGAAAGGGGTGCCAAAAGGGATTCCCTTAATACCACGCCCCACCAGGCGGTTGCCCTTAGCGTTGCAGGTCGTTGTCAACCGCGATGGTAGCTTGTCCAGTTGAGGTGGTAGACCGTTCTCTGCCCGCGTACGACGGCGCAGAAAAGGGTGTCAGAACCCCCTAAATTTGCAGTGTAGGGTCGGTAGTACAACCAACTTAACTTCCATCGGTAGGCGGCAGAAGATGAAATGATTGTTGTATAAGCTACATAAATGTGGGGAGGCAGTGGTTGGTTCAAATCAGCCCCTCAAAAAAAGTAATGAGAACGCCTGGTGGGGCGTGGTATTAAGGGAACCCGTCGTACGCGGGCAGAGAACGGTCTACCACCTCAACTGGACAAGCTACCATCGCGGTTGACAACGACCTGCAACGCTAAGGGCGACCGTAGGGGGAATCAAACCCCCGACCCTTCTTTGTTTAAGCAATTTGGTGTACCACTGGACCAATCGTATCACTTAAACAGGCTAGCACCTCCTACAATACTACTACAATACTACATTATCAGTGAGGTTCTAAGTTGGATATTTCTGAATGCTGCCATTCTTTTGCGGGGTGACCTGTGCAAAGTCCCTGTGGTTGAATGAGAGGCGACACCTTGCCTAAACCTTGCATTGAGAGATGAACGATGAACAATAATGAACTTTGGTGCGGTTCGGTGAATGAAAAAACGTAATAAAATTTTTCACGGAAAATACACTGCTACCGACACACGCAAATACACACACACCTTCTTCACAATTCGTCTGCATGACTCATAGTTGTCTGTGGCGGTGTCCACCAACTCCACGACCTTGTCCATCATGCCGCTCACAATGTTTGCTCCTGGCATACCAGTGGCGCTAATAACCTTGGAGGCAAATTTTGCAGCTCCCAAGCAGAGCTTCTTATTAGCTGCTACAAAGGCCTCGCCCTTGGACACTTGAGGCATCTCTCTGCCCACTGCTGCCTGCACCTCCCCATCCACCTGCACCTCCCCATCAGCCTGCATGTCATCATTAACCTGGTGGAAGGGAAGGGTGTTTTGAGTGGCAGGGAGGAAGTTGTGTGGCAGAGTGCACGCAGACGGTTCCAGAGTCAGAGTTAAGCCCTTAGTTCACGGTGTATAGGTGGGTTTGTGACAAGTTGGAAAATGGAAGAGCACCCCACGGAAGGTTTGATGTTCATGGGAAAACAAATGGAATTTCATGTAGGCACGCTAGAGTCCTCAACAACCTGGTGGGATGGTGTTTGGGTGGGAGGGAGGGAGTTGTGAGGTAGGGTGCATGCAGTCATGGTTATGGAGTCAGAGTCGGACCCGGGGCCCTTATGGAAGATAGGTAGGGTTGTGGCTAGCTGGAAAATGTAAGAACCTTCCACAGAAGAATGTTCATGGGCAATCGGATTGCATATACATACGGCAGAGAGGCGAGCGCCCTGAGTTCACATACCCGCGTTGGCACAGTGCCGCTGGTGGGGGCCGTTTGGATGGACGACACCTGGCGCACCGCTCTGCCCACTGCCGCCTGCGCTTCCCCGTCAACCTGCGTGTCCTTGACAACCTGGTGGGATGGTGGTTTGGGTGGGAGGGAAGGAGTAGTGAGGTAGGGTGCATGCTTATGGAGTCAGAGTCGGACCTAGGGCCCTAATAATAACGGAAGATAGGCAGGGTTGTGGCGAGCTGGAAAATGTAAGAACCTTCCACGGAGGCAAGGACTTACATGGGCAAACGGATCTCAGGCAAGCTAGAGAAATCAGAGCCCATCACCTACCTGTGCTGGCACAGTCGCCCTATTGGGGGGCGCCGCTTGGATGGACACGCTACAGCCCATGAGGGCAGCTCAATAACACGGACTTTGGCGAGCTCGCACTCGCTCAGGGCATGGGTGTCTGGTAAGGTAGCGGAAGGCCCATCCACCCCTGAAGCTCTGCGCCAGATGCTGATCGAAGAAAGAAAGAAAGCAGTGCGCGCAATCGGCGTAACATATCGCGGTTGGCAGTCATGATGGCATCCTGCCGAAGCGAAAATAATCGAAATTTTAGGGTGCCCTGGTGGGTCCCCTGGTGGTCGGCCCTGGGGCTCGTTAGTCGATTGGGCGTTGTTTACGCGATGACAGTTAGCGATTTGGGTGGCGATAAAGGGGAGGGGTGAAGGTTGGCGATGTACCGAACCGATGTAGGGTAGTGATGCAGGGGAGGAATGATATTCAGGAAGATAGCTGAGTTGTTAGGAGGACCGGGGTCGGCGTATCTTGACTTCGGAAGTCATACTCCGCGGCCTGAGGGTACTGAGGGTACGCCGGTCAGGAGATAGGTCCAGCCAGCCAGCTCTGTCCTCGCAAACTTCCCCCCTGTCAAGTAACGGCAGGGAACGATTCGGCAGGGAAGGGTGTACAGCCTGAAATGAGTGACGCTGACCATGTGAAGCTGACGCTGGCAGCTCGGAGCCGGCAGAGCATCGAATCCAGGAAATCTAGCTGGGCATCCTCGCCGCAGGCGCAGGCGCCACATGGAGCTGGGAATGGAAATAGATACTCGCAACCTTCTCGCAACCTCGGAACTTCAAATCTCTTTCCCCAACCATGCGCAATTCTTTCTCACCAGCGATCTTACCTCCCCTAACTCCCTCCCCTGTCCCTCACTCAGACTCTCGCATAGAGAGCCAGGGGCATTCGAATTCTCAAAATACAAGGTTGCGAGCAAACCTTGAGGGCTATCAAAATCAAAATACAAGATCGCGGGAGGTCTTTGAAAAGATGGGCTGCATAACTCTTTATTCGCGCCTTCGCAGGGCTGGTAGTTCCTCAAAAGGGGAGGGGGGTAGGAGAGGTAAGATCGCTGGTCAGAAAGAATTGCGCATGATTGGGGAAAGAGATTTGAAGTTCCGAGGTTGCGAGAAGGTTGCGAGTATCTATTTCCATTCCCAGCTCGTCGCTCCATGTGGCGCCTGTGCCTGCGGCGAGGATGCCCAGCAAGATTCGCTGCTCTGCCGGCTCCGAGCTGCCAGCGTCAGCTTCACATGGTCAGCGTCACTCAGGCTGTACACCCTTCCCTGCCGAATCGTTCCCTGCCGTTACTTGACAGGGGGCAAACTCCACACTTTCTCAGTGGACCCGACAGATCGACGTTGGCCTGCCAGCGTGGTACAAGCGTTCACACTGGAGCTACCACTCGCCCCGGCTCTACCGATGCATCAAATCACAATCCCCGTCATCGATGAGGTAATTTAACAATATAAGCATATAACCGAGGAGAGGGCAAGGGAAATATTTCGTTCCGCATGTTCGATATGGATAGAGAACCGCGAGCACATGTCGATACCGAATCATGTCGTTACACCCATATCAGCTAATACACTCAAAGAGTGGACAGATGCTTGCAGCGGTCAGACGCGCCAATCTATCACGGAGATGAGAAATGATTAAAGGAACTGGGGAATCACAAAAGACACCAGCGGTGGAAGGGGCGGAAGCCTGGAACCTAACCTAGAACCTAAGCCAGGAATCTTAAGCCTGGTGCAGGCAATACAGCGCGTGTCAGGGGACCAGGGGACGCAGCCCACCAGGAGCTGTCACCGTGTCATGAAGGATGACACAGTCTACAGGAAGCTGTTACTATCTACAGCTATAGTTCTAAGGAAGTACAGTAGTAGTCACCAAGACATAAAACGATCGAGTGAACCGCAATTGATGCTGATAACCCAGGGGTGGCCGAGATGGGGGCCGAGATCCGGGGGGTGGGGGCAGGGGGTGGGGGCAGGGAGGGAGAGCTGAAAAGTTAAATTAACCTCCGATTAACCTCAAATTTGAGGGTTGTGTAGACATTTGCAGATGTGACATGGCACTCAACCCCCCACCCTCATACTTCAAGTTTACATTGCCATGCCTGAGTCCTAAGCACACACAGTTCCTACGAATAGCGACTCCAAGTGGGGTTCAACGGGGGTGGGGGAGTGAAAGCTGACAAGTACATTGGCCAATTAACCTGAAATTTGAGGGTTGTGTCGGAAAAGGAACTTCTCACAAGGCCATAATTAGATGTCTCCCACCCTAATTAAGTTTGTCTGTAAAGCGGCTTGGGTATTTCTGCGAACTATCTCTGGTATTTCTGGCGATCGTCCCTAGAAGTTGAGGAAACTAGACTCGGTATATTTACAACCAGCTTAGATATTTCTGGTGATCATCCTTATTAGTTTAGTAGACTAGCTTCGATATTTTAATGTTTACAATTAGTTTGGGTATTTCTGGCAATCAACTGATCATCCTTAGTAGTTTAGTAGACTAGCTTCGGTATATTTGCAAATTGCAACCTGCTTGGGTATGTCTGGTATGTAGTCAGCCTGGATACTTCTGGCGATCATCTTAAGTGGTTTAGGAGAGCATGGAAGTGCCCCCCCAGCACCCCTCCACCCCCACCCTCACCACCCCCACCCACCCACCCACCCACCCACAAACAACAACAACAACAACAACAACAACAAAAAGAAAAAGAAAAAGAACAACGGAGATAGTGCCTTAACACCCATACAGCCATGACAGTGGCCTACCCCCCCACCCCCACCCACCCACCCACCCACACCCCGCCCCCGCCCCCACACCCGCACCCACCCACCCACCCACACCCCCACAATCATGCTAATGTCCAACTACCCCTGTACATCAGCCAAAGAAGTGCCTCACCATCCCTACGAAGCCATAAGAGTCCCCCACCACCTCTGAAACAGCTATGGCAGTGCCCCAATACCCCTTCACATTCATGGCAGTGCACCAATACAATTCATACACCTCAATGGTTGTGCCCCCATACTAGGGTACTTCGGGGGCCCCCAGCTCTGCTGCCTGAGACGCAACCAATTGTATAGCCTAATAGCCTGCGTCCTGCGAGGCTGCGACGCAACGGACTCTTCCTTCTGTTCAACGTTCCCTCCCCACGTTGCGTCCTACGACTCAACGGACCCTTTGACGTTGCGCCTGCGTCTCTGCGACGGATGGCAGCACAGCACCACCCCTACACAGCCACAAGAGTCCGCCACAACCACCCCTACACAGCCATGAGAGTGCTCTACCACCAAGCACACATCCATGGCAGAGCACCACCAACCATGCAGCCATGAGAGTGCCCTACCAACCCTAGCTAAGCTTGATCAAGGAGCTGATCTGGTAAGAATTCAAAAGTATTTGATCCGGCAAGAAGCATGTTTCAGTTGAAAACAAAGCGGCGAAGTGCGGGAGAAATAGCGAAAATGGGATAGATGGGGGTGGGAGCGGTCCAAGATCGAAAAATGGTGGATAGTGAGTTGGCTACCGGATCGACAGGTGGCAACGGAATGGAGCGGACCGAAGCCAGTTAGTTACGAAAAGTTGGCTGACGTGTTAGGCTTCGTCTCGGTCGTCGGTCGGACAGACGGACAGCGGGGTGGGGTGACCCTGGCCCAGGGGGGGCTCCGTCAAGAATCCTGAGCGGGGTGGTGGTGTGTGGTGAGGTGGTGTATGGTGTGGTGGTGGTGTGTGTGTGTGTGGGTGGGTGTGTGGGTGGGTGGGGGGGGGGTGTAGTTTGTTGCCGCAGGTGAGTAGTGTTGTACGGGAGACTTGTTGCCAGTATCTGCTTGTTGCCATGCCTGGAGGGGAGGGGAAATGTCGGGAACGGATTCGGCCTCGGCCCCCCGAAGCTACCCCCAATTAAGCACGTGTGTATATCAACCCTAACTACCTGTACTTCGACTGCGCTCAAGGGGCAAGTAGGGGCAGGGGCAGGGGGGCAGGGGTCCAGCCGGGTCCCCCGGCCGGGTCCCCAGGCCACATAGTCCAGCTGGGTCCCCAGGCCACATAGTCTACGCCGCCGTGGCAGTACACCCCAGCCACAGAACGCCCGCTACATATCCAACCTCTCTTCCGCCTTATCCTCACACTTCCGTGCAGTGCTCCGACATTGCAAATACAGAAACATGGCTTCAATGACTTCATCCATAAGCAAGGTGCTCGGCTCCGCTGGTATCAGCCAGCATGTGGCAGTGACCCCGAGACCAGCGGGAGTGCATGTGAAGGCGGTTGCCCCCGTGCGCGTTCAATTGAGCCAATTTGGGCAGCATGCCACTCAAAAGCAGCAGCTGGTTTGCAGGGCGGCCGCGGTGGTAAGTTTTTTGCTTTTCAGCTTTTTTGCCTCGTCCGGTATTCGCCCTGACAAGTTGACAATTGCGCTAAATGGAGGGATCTGTGCGCATTTCGGTAATGCTCCGCCATAATTAGCCGCCCGCTGAGCAATTTGGTTTCTTTTACAAGTCTCTTTATCTTCTCGTTTCTGTTACTTCGACGAATCCGCCATGGCTGGATATCCGTCGGCTGCTTCTGCATGAAGTCTCTGAGACTCTTAATTGCTCGAAATGTAGTTCATCAGCAAGCAGCATTATCACCTCGGCGGCATAGTGACGTCTACTCGCAGAATACCGACCGCGCTTATGTCCACCGAAGGACCTCATGTGGCCCATGAGCAACCTTGCCGCACCCCCCTCTCCCCCTCCCTCTTCCTGCACAATCCTTTCTTCGCAGCAAACATTCCCAAACGACTGGACTCTAATCACTATCCTGTCGACCCGGATAAGGTATCTAGCGGGCAATACGACCTCTCCGTTCGCCTATCTGTCTCTCTCCCCATCCCCTCAATAGCCCCCCCTAGTCGACACGCCTGCTCACTTGAATTCCTAACGACCACTGAATCTCCTCAGCCCCCTAGCTTGCCAGCCCTCATGTGACTGTTTGCCCATTCGGGTGCTACATCTCAACCTGAAAGTGATCTAGCCCTCCATGCATGCCCCCCGGGGTTGACCACTTTTATGCCTTCGGGGGTTGACCACCTCCATGCCTCCCTGGGTTGACCACTTCCATGCCTCCCGGAGTTGACCACCTGTATTGCTTGCTCCCTGTAGGAAACTTGCAGTCAATTAAACCTCCATTGATGCTCATTTCCTCCCCCCCTCGTCCCTCACCCCCCAGGTCAACACCCCGTCAAACTTCAACTCTTCTTTTTCATCTCTCATGGACGATGAGGATGACGAGGATGACCTCCTGGAGGCTGCGCTGAAGGTGGAGGCCCTGGTCACAGAGGCGGACGAGACCCTCAAGGTGAGTTTTTCCTCTACCATCAGTACAATGGTAAAACAACCACAACAATGATACCCTTGTTTTGGCGTTATAACAACAACAACAACTGGTAATTCTACTGTCAACTTACCCTATACCAGTGGTGGTTGTCCCCAGTGCAAGCAAATGGTCTGGCCCCCTCAACCTCACTCACGCTTGATATAAGGCGTACTAAATATTCAGTTATGTATTCCTCCTCTACCCAACTCCTTTAATAGTTCCAGAACACTAACTAGCTACATTGCACTGGAGCAACTTAATTTGAAGCTGAACACTAACTAGCTACATTGCACTGGAGCGAGTTACTTTTAAGCCCATAAGATTGCAGCTCCTCTCCCGCAAAGCCATGTACCATAAAAGCAGTTCCTGGTACTTAACATTCACGAGCTGACTTCAGCATATCAAACAAATTTGATTTGTTACATGTTTTTTTAGTCTAGTCTGGGCTTTTGCAGTCTTCCAATTCCAAGTTCTGTAGCTTGTGGACACATTTCATGACGCTCGCATAATCTGGCAGACTCTTCTGCACCACAATATAATTTATGTTGTCCTCACACCGTCTTCACTTTTCCCTTCCCCACAGCTGAGATAATGTGCTTGAATATTCTGTCTGTCATTTGCCCACATTCTGCATATTTCTCTTCTCCACCGCTGACTACTTTTTCTCCCCGTCCACCCTTCTGGCAGGTCACCAACCTGGGCTTGTGCGATGCAACTGTCAAGGCCCTCGCCAAGAGGGGCATCACATCTCTGTTTCCCATCCAGAAGAGTGTCTTCGAGCCTGCCATGCAGGGCCGGGACATGATTGGCCGTGCCAAGACTGGCTCTGGAAAGACACTAGCCTTTGCTCTCCCCGTTGTGGAGAACATCATCAGGGTGGGTAACAGTTTCACTGGTCATGACCACAAGATTGTCCAAACTTGCTTAAAGCTATGTAGAAGAGTGTCTACGTATATCAATATCAGAAACTGCTAGGGCAAGTGGATTCGATTCGCCTTCTATTGCCAGCTGAATTGGGGAAGGGCCCAGACTCATATCAATACAACTTGCTAAGTCAGCAGAACCAAGAGTTTCTTCCTGCCATTCCTTCCCCAACTGACTTGAAAACTCACCCTAAGAAGGGTACTGACTTCTGACACAAAATTTGTTATGTGTGGTTTACAAAATGTGTCGCAATTTTTTTCATTTTTTCGCACCACAGTCTGTTTACCCTAAAGAGGGCGAGTTTTCAAAATCTAACTGTTGGCACAATCAAGAAATTCTTCAAAACCTATATTTTCCTTTCAATCAACACCCATGAATAACACACTCACCCGAGCACCCGCTCAAAATCTAACTGCTGGCAGAATCAAGAAATTCTTCCCTGATATGGCCATGCCTACATTATCAGTGTCCTGGTTACTACACTTGCCCTACACAAAATAACCAAAAACTCGTCAACTGTATCTTTACTCCCTCCCACACCTGCACAAACTCGATATAACCTTATTGTCCTCCTTTCCAAACCTGTGAAAACTCTTCAAAACCTATATTTTCCTTTCAATCAACACCCATGAATAACACACACACCCAAACACCCGTCAAAATATACTCAGCAAAGCACATCCAGTAAAACACGCACTCAAAACATGCAAAGCAAAACACACACTGAAAACATGCCCAGCAAACTATACCCATCTAGACACACATCTGACGCATGCAAAAGTCATTTAGCAAAACAGACCTATCAAACATAGACCCATGAAACAAGCACCCATCATAACTGACCCATGTAATCACACTCATCATACACACGCTGATCAAATGCACACTCAGCAAAACAATCTCAAAACATGCAAATTAAATTAGGCTGATCAGAAATATGTCCCTCCTGCGCCCTTAGCAAACCCAGGATAACTTGGAAATTGTGTTCGCATGGCCGTGCCTGAAGTCAACGAAACCCCCTTTGCAACAAAGTCAACACAACTATCTCCTTCCCCCCTTTGCAAACTCAACTAAAACATCTCCTTCCCTCATATGGAAACTCAACTAAAACATCTCCTTCCCCCATTTGCAAACTCAGGAGAACATGGAGAGTCCTCCTAAGCGTGGCCGTTCCCCACGGTGCATTATCTTGGCGCCCACCCGCGAGCTTGCCAACCAAGTGGCCCGCGAGTTCGAGAGTGTTTGCCCAACCTTGAAGGTTGACTCCTTCTACGGTGGTGTCAGCATCAGCACACAGATCCGCACCCTCAAGGATGGCGTGGACGTAGTTGTCGGAACTCCTGGTCGCGTGATTGATCTCATTCAGCGAGGATCTCTGAAGCTTGACAGCGTCCGCTACGCCATCCTGGATGAGGCCGATCAGATGTTGGATATGGGCTTTGAGGAGGACATGGAGCAGATCTTGGGACATGTGCCCAAGGAGGGGGTGAGTCTCTCTCTAGACTGTAGTTTCTACAGACTGTAATTCCTAGACCGTTACTCAACAGACTGTTACTCAACTGACTGTTACAGGCGTAATACGACATAACGTAATTCCTTGACCGTAACTCACAGACCGGGAAAATGGCTGCATGTGTGGGCTGTGGTGGTGCTGTTGGTTATGTATTCCTTTTTTTTTTTACTGAGGTGTGAGTGCTCTTAGAAATTGGTGCATTCCTGAAGATCAATGCATGCATAGGTTGTATCAAACGCATTTTAGGCAATAAGGGAGGGGCACGGTCATGTTTACCATGGGATTGCGTGGCAATCACCAACTGAGCAGGGGCTGGTCTCGTGTCTTGACGGACCATTCATTTTTTGTGAAGGCATCTTAAGGCCTATCTTCTGCCCCCAAACTGCCCCCACGTCCAAACCCAACGAGTTCCTTTCCCACTCAGACTTGCAGATTCTGTATTATATATTAGCCCCCTCCTTTCCTCCCATCTTTCGCACCCAGACTCATAAACTTTGTATTATTCATTAAACCCCTCCTTGCCTCCCATCTTTCTCACCCAGACTTGCGAAACTCTTATGATTATTATGATTGACCACCTCCTTCCCTCCCTTTTTCATGCAGCGCCAAACTCTGCTCTTCTCAGCTACTCTGCCTCGCTGGATCCAGAAAACTGCCAAGCGTTACCTGAACAACCCCCTCACCGTTGACCTGGTTGGTGAGGAGAACACTGGAAAGCTTTCAGACACCATTCGCCTTCTGGTGATGCAGGTTGACGGGGTGAGTCCATGTGATAGTGCAGTTCTAGTATGACACTAATTATAATCATGGGTGCAAGCGCAAATGCAAGCTGCTTGTGTGCGGCCACCCAGACACCATTCGCCTTCTGGTGATGCAGGTTGATGGGGTGAGGCCATGTGATTGTAGTACAGTACCAATATGACACTAGTACTTTATGATACTTATAATAACTATTACTCATGTGATACTAATAATAGTAATACCGGGTGCAAGTGCAAATGAAGCTGCGTGTCTGAAGCCACCACCTAGTCACCATTCGCCTTCTGTTGATGCAGGTTGATGGGGTAAGTCCATGTAATACTAGTATGATACGTTTAATAGTTATGCTGGGTGCAAGTGCAAGTAAAGCTTGAATGAGGCCACCTAGACACCATTCGCCTTCAGGTGATGCAGGTTGACAGGGTCCATATAATAATGTAGTACTAATGCGATACTACTTATTTGATCGTATTAATATATAATAATATGATACTACCCACCACCTACCCTACACCACCACACCACCACCCTTACCACACTAACCCTTCACCACAACACCGCCACCATCACCCTTACCCGAACCACCCCTCTATCCTCACAGCGCATGAAGACTAGTGCTATGCTGGACGCCATCTCAATCCATGGAGCTGGTGGAAAGACCATTGTCTTTGTCAACACCAAGGTGGGTTAAGTCATATATGTTGATAACAACTAGTCAGTCAGGGTGTATCACTTGAATCACCGAGTGTTTCCGTCCAGCTATTCTGATTCTGACTCCGCTGGTGCAAATTGTCTTGTCTCTGTCAACACCAAGGTGGTGTAAGTCATAACTGATGATAACAACCAGTATGTTGGGTTGTGTTGTTAGTATCACCGACGTTGGGTGTATCACTTCACCGAGTGTTTCTGATCAGGTGTTCTGATTCTGACTTAGCTGGTCGACAGTATATTGTCCGGGGGGCTGGTCGACAGTATGTACCCGGGGGGCTCTCCTTCCTAGAAGGGAGGGTTCGTCTAAGAAATTGTTTAATTCTGCTAAAAAATACGTGCATCTGATGTTGTGGTTAGAAGCTTGTTCGGCTGTTCTTGGTTTGTCAGGTGGTGGTTGACCATCATGTTACCCCATACCCCCCCCCCCCCATACCCCCCCCCCCCCCCCCCCCCCCCCCTTTTCTTATGACTGCATAGTTCTGAACGCGTTCTCATATATTCTGGTTTGATCTCACCTCCTGACCTCATGCCAGTATGTCCTCACCTCACCTATTAATATCACGGGGGAGGAAGGGGGGGATAAGAAAAAGAATGTGCACCTCATGCAGTGTTTTATTTCCAGCTCTTGGCAGCTCCCCTGATTGGCCATAAGCCAGACCCCATGCCAGTTTGTCCATACCTCTTACCTCATGACCTCATGCCAGTATTTCCTCACCTTCTGCTGTGCAGGCTATGGCCGATCAAATCGCCGAGAAGTTGAATGAGACCACTAGTGCCATGGCCCTACATGGTGACATCAGCCAGAACCAACGTGAGCGCGCCCTGGCCCAGTTCCGTGAGGGCCGCTACCCTGTGCTGGTCGCCACGGATGTGGCTGCCCGTGGGTTGGACATCCCATCCGTAGACCTGGTGCTCCACTACGACATCCCCCAAGACACCGAGGCCTTCTTGCATAGGAGTGGCAGGACTGGTCGTGCTGGCAACACTGGCACTGCCCTGGTTCTGTTTGGCGACAGGGACGCACGTTCCTTGGGCAATGTGTTCAGGGACGCCAAGGTGACCACCGCTGAGCTCTGTGGCTCCCCAGACCCTGAGGACATGATGATGACCACTTGCCGCGCTGCCTTAGGCACTCTGGACAAGGTATGTAGCTGTTTTTTACATTTTCAAAAGCCATGTTGAACACACTTGCCTTGGTGGTGCCCGTTTGACGATAATCAGTGGATTTGGGTGTACAAAAAGGCATGTATAGCAGAAGTGTTAGTAGGGGAAGGTGGTCACACAATTGAAATTGTTACATCCGTGTAATACAGTTACTCACAGGACGCGAAGTTAAGGACACCACAGCGCAAGCTAGCTTTAGTCACCGTTAGTCACCGGTCGTACAGGCATCCTTGGCAGGGTAGGCAACATAGGGCAGGAGGGAAGGGTGAAGCAGTGTTACTTCTGCCGGCTACGCATGCCAGCTTCCAGCCAGCTCCATCGGCCAGCAACTGGTAATCCCAAAGCTTTCTGCTTCATTAGAATGCGCTGTCTCGCCTTGCTGGCACACTAGCTAGCTTCAGGTTTGTCTCGAGGACAGGAAAAGAGAGCTTTGCGCATCCCGGGAAACAACAGTGGGGCAGGAATTAGGAGCACAGAATGTTGGGCAGCGCCTCAACTACCAAATTATGTGCATAAGCCTTACCTAGTACGTGCATTAGCAGTACCTAATATGTGCTTAAGCAGCAACTGATCAGCATGAATTTGAGGCAAGTCCAATCCAGCCTATCTGACTATTATATGACTGTATGGCTATGTTATTACTATGCTATTTCCTGATCTTGTAACCTGGTGACTGTATGACCAGTTATCTTATTACCCTACGACTGTATGGCATGCAATCACAATGTTATTTCTTCATGTTATATCCTCGTCATCTATGTTAGTGTTTGCAGAACTAGTATTATTACATTATTATTATTTAATATCGTCACAATAATATTAGTTTTTCAAATAAATTCAGAATTCTGGCGAGATGGCTTGACTGAGTAATATTATATAATATTATTTATTCACTAATATTATACAACATAGCGGAACCCTACATATATACCTAGTGAATGACACCCCCTCACGCCAACCAACCTGCAGGTGCACGATAACGTAATTGAGTTCTTCCTGCCCGCTGCTGAGAAGTTGTTGAGCAGCGAGCAGCCTGAGCGTGTCCTGGCTGCAGCTCTGGCTAGCATGAGCGGCATCCACCACCCTCCCAAGCCTCGTAGCATCCTCACCTACACTGAGGGTGTCACCACCCTTCGCATCGTTGGTCCCAAGGGCACTGTGGACGGATGGAAGACACTCGTTGATGTCATGAAGTCCATCGCCAAGAAGGCTGGCATGAAGGACTTCAGCGCAAATGTTGGCAAGATCAAGGTTTTGGATCCGCTTGAGAACGGCCTGGCTGCTGTCGCCTTTGACCTGCCCTCTGGATCCGCCAAGTTGCTGTTGACCGAGGGTGCTGAGGCAGCTGAGAGCTTGGGATTCACTATCAATAGGCCCCATACTTTGGCGGTGGATGTCGTTGAGCTGCTTGGAGGTGGCCGTGGTGGAGGAGGTGGTGGTGGTGGTGGCTACGGCCGATCAGGTAGCCGAGGAAGTAGCCGAGGTGGAGGTGGCGGTAGCAGCTATGGTGGTGGTGGTGGAGGTAGCCGAGGTGGTGGTGGTGGTGCCAGCCGAGGTGGCGGTAGTAGCTATGGTGGTGGAGGTGGCGGCAGCAGCTATGGTGGTGGAGGTGGTGGCAGCAGCTATGGTGGTGCTAGCCGCGGTGGTGGGGGTGGTGGCTACAGCTCAGGTGGAAGGGGCGGTGGAGCATCAGGCGGAAGCAGGGGAGGAGGAGGTTACAGCGGCGGGGGTGGGTACAGCGCAGGTGGAGGAGGAAAGGGTAGCTACGGAGGGGCATCTGGAGGAGCCTCTCGTAGCCGAGGTGCTGCTGGTAACCAGTGGGCTGAGTGGTAGTTTGGTAGCTGCGTAGAACCTGTCCCTGGCCCCACCACAGGGCTCAGCGATATCCTGGTAGCTGCGTAGAACCTGACCCTGGCCGCGCCAGAGGGCTCAGTGACCCTCGTAGCTGTGTAGATCCTGTCCATGGCCTTTTCAGAGGGCTCAGTGATATCGTGGTAGCTGCGCAGAACCTGTCCCTGGCCTCACCAGGGGGCTTAGTGATATCCTGGTAGCTGCGAAGAATCTGACATGTCAGATTCCTTAAATACGTCCACCGCTTTGAACACTGCTTTATATTGACTTCTTTTGTTGTAGTTTTTTATTGATCCGAGAGCTTATGTTTAAGGCTTAGAAGGCTTCCCCCCTATGCACACCCACACACCCTTTCCACCTGCATCTGGATACTAATTAGTGTCGCTGCAATAGCCCCCTCCCAACACTAACCCGCACTCCCACTGAGCCAACGCCTGTTCCTAGTTGCAATCCTAGCTGCCATGCCACAGTTTTTCTTTTCAGACACGAGCAGCAGCTTCTAGGCATCCGTTCATTCAAACCTAAAGCAACCTAGGCACCTGAAGGCTGATATCGTCAGCTTTCCAGTGCTCCTACAATCTCTGGCTTTGGCCCAGTGGCAGTCTCAGGGAGCTGTCTTGCAGCTGGTGCTGGTAGCCAAATATAAAAACTGTGTGTCGTGCCCTTTGTTTGAGGTTCCTTATAGATTTTCTCTGTTTAGTGTGATTCAGCCTAAGTTTGATATGCCTACTTGGAGAGAGAATGTCCGCTTGCTAGCACCATGTTGCATGATTTGAGAGCAAGCGGTCGAGTGGGTGTTACGCTGGCTAGACTCCTTGCCCATGCCAGTCACTGGATGGTAAATGGGACAGGCGTTTTGATCATCAACTGATTGTAAATTCCATCTATGACAATGCTACAAAAACAGTGTTGCACAATTCTTTCTTAATATTTGATTCGGGCTGAGACGGCCTTTCAAGTTCCTGCCTGGCGCTGTCCAGTATGTAATTATGAGGCAGCTTCTTCATCTCAGCTTGTCTGAATATAACTTGAGCAAGCCCAAGCTAACATTTGGTCGGCTATCGAGCCCACGCAATCTGTTTCTCGGAATGTATTCTTGGCGAGAGCTTGCCTTTGTGTGAGTTTCACTTTTTGGATGCTGTCAGCGTAATCTGTTTCAAGTTCCTGCCTGGCTCCGTCCAGTATGTAATTATGAGGTAGCATCTCCAGCTCAGCCCTTCTGAGTATAACTTGAACAAGATTGTACAAGCTCCAAATCTGGTTGTAAGGATATAGCTCTGGTTCCCAACCCCTGGCCTAAGCTAATATTTGGTTGGCCATCATGCCCACGGCACCTGACATTACTCAGGATTGATTATTAGGAAGAGCTTGCCTTGGAGCTGGATTTTTGCCTTCGTGTGAGTTTCACTTTTTTATGCTGTCAGCGTAATCTGTAATCTTCACGAACTGTCTTGTGTTTCTGCGTCCCTGGTGTCTCACATGTGTCCGCTTCCCTGCTAGGTGTACCAGCTGTACGCTTACCCTAACACGATACCCTTGATCTCTGATCAGTGTCGGCTACTTCCTGCCTACCCCTAGCTTTGTAATTAATCATTTCCGGCCTTTCTTCTGTCGCCCTCTTTCTCCTCTGTCCTTGAACGCCGATAGATGCAGCACAGTCATCTTTCGCTGGTTTGTACTGAAGGCGTCTTCTCGGTGGCCTAATGGATGACTAATCCAGCTCTGGTTGTCTGAAGATGAGGATATACCTTCTCACCTTCTGTGCCCTGCCCCATGCCCAAGCTAACGTTTGGTTGACAATCAGGGTTTTCCAGGACACTGCGTCCTGCGTCGCAGATGCAATGCTCGAGGGCCCGTTGCATTGTTGTTTCTCAGGACGCCGGCTGTAAAATTGGTTGCGTCTCGCAGAGGTTGGGGTCTTCCTGAACTAACCTGTTGACAATACCCGGTGAAATTACCTTGCAAGATGTCTATAGGGCACTCCTAACCTAGTAGTTCTGACAGCTTCCTTTTTATTTGATTGCCTGTGTATCATTTCATGTAAAGGTTCATGTGTCCTGAGCGCATGATTTAATGCTGCAATGAGACTCACAAATGTATACCGGTACTGTAAAATTGGTTGCGTCTCGCAGAGGTGGGGGTCCTCCTGAACAAACCTGTTGACAATACCCGATGAAATTGCCTGCTTCCTTTTTACTTGAGTGCCTGTGTTTCATTTCATATCAAGGTGTATGAGCCCTGAGCACATGATTAAATGCTGCGATGAGACTCACGCATGTATACTATCACTAGCATAAACTCAAGCCCCCCCCCCCCCCCCCCCCCCCCCCCCCCGTCGGTAAAACTCTTGTTAAGGGTTCTTGAAGAACTCGATTAGTACAGTACAGTACATAGGCAGGGCAGTGTTCAATCTATTGGGCCGGCCCGTGTAGTATTGCTGTTCATGCCAGGCCGGTCTGTCCGGTCCTTGTGCAGCACCTTCGTGTTTTCCCAGGGCATAGCTTTAGCTTGTCCAGGGGCGGGAAAACACGAAGGTGCTCGAAGGTGCTGTTAGGTGTTGGCTTCTACACGTCGGAACTTCGAAGTCCGAACCATGATGGAACCATGGCCATTCGAAACCCAGTCGAAACCAGTCGAAACCCTGCTTCGGGGGTCCGAGTCATCAAGACACCCCTGCCAACTCACTTCCGACATTCTACGTTCCCCGAAACTGTTGACAACCGACATCGCCACATCTATGCTCCTCCGCCCCGGTCCGCTCGTTTCCCCCAGAGTTCCGAACCATCCATTATTTCCCACCAATCAATATCACATTCAACCTAGTAGACAAAGGCAAGACAAGACAAGAAAAAGATTCCGCACCAACAGACCAGCTACGAGCATGCATTCCTGCGCGTTGCTCGTCTCAGATGTCCGACCCGATGCAGCTAGTGCACCTAAATGGATCCATGAGGTAGTGCCTGATGGGTGGACATGGGAGGCATACACGGAAGGTGCGAACGGAGTCAACGGCCCTTTGGTCGACGACCCCCTCATGCCACAGTGCTAGCACATATGCCCATTGGGTTGGCTGGTGATAGAATATACCAAAATGTGACTGTCTTGGGTCATTCAGATGGGCAAATAGTGATTCTCTTGTCTGCAGAAAATGCTTCAGAGTCATAAAACCAAGCCTCGGCTAATCGGCCACAACCTAAGAACTACCTAAGTAACTCATTTCTCAGTCATCTCTGCCCATGCACTGGACAATTTAGACACATTTTGTAATTTCTGTCAGGCTTCCGTCATATTTATTTAGCTATTCATTTCAAGATTAATTTCATATTTTTATCATTTTGAGCTTTTTATATCCTATCACAAATATGTGGGATGCATGAGGCCATTATGCTCATCCATTATGGTTAAAAATGCCAAGAAAGCTCAGTTTTGGGGGTCTTCTGTCCAGGTTGTCAGGGGTAATGGTGAAAGTCAAGATTGGCCATGATCTGGCATGCCACTGCGTGCACGTGAACTTCCTGCTTATGCAAGACCAGTGTTTTTTCAGCTAAAAGCAGCAGCTTCTAGGCAGCTCCCCTGACTGGCTATTCAGCCAAAGCTAATGCAACCTAGTGTGTCTGGAAGCTGACAGAATTTGCTCGCCAGAACTATCGAAATCTTGGGGCTTAGCCCAGTGGCTGGATCAGGGAGCTTCCTAGAAGCTGCTGCTCGTAGCTGAAAAATTTGCTGAAGATAAAACTCGCTTGGTAGCACTATGTAGATATTTTCAAAAACAAAAAGCGCCTTCACAATCAACCCTAAATTCAAACTCAATCAATTGAAACACGCTCAGGTTGGCTTGGCTTCTCTGTAGCAGACAGCGTTGGGCCTCCTAGTGAGCTGGCTTACTGTCAGCAACTCTAGAGACTCACGGACTAACTTCTTGCACTCCTTCCCTTTCATTTCCCTCAGCAGGTGGAGATGACACTGCCCACGCCATTTTATTTCTAGGTCGAAGCTGGGAAGACTCCGCATCTGTGTTTAAGGCTCGAGCTGTGCACCCTTCAGCATTTATCATCTTCTGTCACCCAGCGGCTGTAGAGGACCCAGCTGGGCGTTGGTCCGCTTTTGCACGGGGGGCAAACATGGTGACCAGCTTCAGGTCTGAGGTGAAAGAAGCTTTGAGGCGTGTCAGTGGTATCGCCAAAGTAGCTGGAGCAGGTTTAACTTGTCCTTGGTAGGTACCAGCTAGCTGGTGGATCTGTACCTGCATTATGTAGTGCCTGCGCCAAGGCAGCTCTAGCAGGTTTGAAATGTCCTTGGTAGGTACCTTCTAGCTGGTGGATCTGTACCTGCATTATGTAGTGCCTGTGCCAAGGTGTCTGAAGCAGGTTGACACGCCCTTGGTAGGCACCTACAAGCTGGTGGGGCAGAGGCGGAGGCAGGGGAAAGAGAGACAGGTGTTACATGGGCAAGGGAGCGGTGGAGGGACAGGGGGAACTATGGGAAACGTGTGTGCGTGTGCGTGTGTGCGTGGGGGGGGGGGGGGGGGGGGGGGGGGGCAGGAGAGCGGTGGAGAGACAGGGGGAATAGGGGAATCATGGGGGGGGGGGTGCGTGGGGGGAGTCGGGAGGGCGGTGGTTGGACAGGGGGTGGGTGTGGGGGGGGAGTCTGGGGGGGGCCCAGCGTTGTAGGAGAGGCACGGTTGTGGGTCGGGGAGCATGCCTAAAGGCTGCTGCACCCAACTGATTCCACACCCTCGTCCTGACCTCTCACCCCTTCAGGTGTGGCTCAACAGGCCTCGCCAAGCCCAAGGATCTGTACCTGCATTTCAGCATGTACCACATCAATGCGTTGGACCTGAAAGGTCCATGCCCTGCTTGTGAAGCGGACACCAAGGTGGGCCTCCACTTGCACACTGACCACAGTGGTGTAAAGCAGCCAGGACGTCGAGGCGTCTATGCCCTGTTAGTGGTCAGGCGTCCGTCAGATGGGAAGTTTCTGATGTGTCAGGTATGTGAGGATTGGTTGGGCAAGGGTTTGGGTTGGATACGCCTGTTGGTTGGTTGGGTGGGTTCAACTGAAAGGTTGGTCGGCTGCACTGTTTCATTTTTGGGGGCTACGCGCAGCAGCTTCCCCCCAGCTCCATTAGCCAGCAACCGAGTCAAGCCCACATATAACCGCTGCATTGGAATGCCTGCCGTGCCAGCTTTTATACGCGCTAGCTAGCTTCAGGTTTGGCCCAAGGGTGGGTGAAAGGAGCTGCCAAGAAGCTGCTACGCGTAGCCCCCCCAAAAAGCAGTGGTTGGTTGAGGTGGGGTGTGTGGGGTGATGAAACGGGGAGCTTGCCCCTCAGATAGGGAGGAAAAGTACGGAACTGGGGTCTGGCTTTCAGGAGGGGTTGAAGCGGAGCAGGCTGGGGTTAGGAGGTGACAAAGCGGACACATGCAAGGCAGTATCAGCGTATATCACATAACTTGCTTTGACTAGCAGGAGAGGTATAGGACCGCAGTGTGATCCCTGATTTCCGTGGGTATCAAACAGAGAGACTTAGAATTTGAAGACAGTGAGCAGCCCAGAGTTGGCATAAAATCATATAACTACCGTTATACAAATTCAAATTCAAATTCTTGACATGCAGGAGAGGTTCGGGACTGGATTCTGGCTCCCAGGCGGAGGGTTGGACCCCGGTGAGAGCTTGCAAGCAGGTGCATTGCGAGAGTGTAGGGAGGAGGCGGGCGTGGATGTGGTGCTGAAGGGAGTCCTATGCGTAGAAAGTGCGCCTGGAGGGGATTGGCGGAGAGCTATCTTCTATGGGGAGCCTCATATTGCCCCATTTGTGGAGTTGCTAGAGGACTATGAGCACGACTGTCACGAGATAGAGGTAGGACGCAATACCATGCTGTTTGTTCCAGTCCTTCGGTAGCTGAGACACGAGAGAGAGGTATGTGGGAGTACAATGCCCATTCCACCACAAACAAACCTTATTATCAACTCCTACCAATATGTATTTAATCGAGATGGGAGAGCCCCTTCATGCTTGCCTGGATACCCTCGGACTGGAAATCCTGGGTAGCAGACGATACACAGGACCGCAATTAAGCATGCTGAACCCACGATTCTGCATGCAGGTAGCATCTGGCCACGAGGATCTGGCTTGCTCCCTAGATCCTCCCAGCTGCAAGACAGTTCCGGATTATGAGAGTGCTGGGGCATGTTGGGTGACCACCGAAGATCTGGCACGGATCCCCTTGCGCTGTGCCAGTGAGCCATGTAAATGGATCCCCTATGTGGCCCAGGAGGGAGACGTGCGCCCACTGGAAATGCCCCAGGAGTGGTCCCAAGTATTTACTGATGTCCAATTTTAGGTCATTTTTTGCTACCGGCAATCTCGAGGTTAGTTGCTCGTGAGTAGCCAATTTGCTACGCTAGTATTTCTAGTCATGGGAGAAGGAACTTATGAGAGTGGTCTTGATTTTGAATTTTATTTGGATTGTTCATCTGGATGCTTTCCTTCGTGCTAAGTGTGCTTGCTGTCCTGTCTGTCGATAGGGTATTTTTTATAATATATTATCTAAGCTACTAGAGTTGGATTCCTGAGGTAGTCCCTTTTACTAGTCTAGAGTGCTTTAGGGACTCGATAATGGAATTTCTGCCGTCCATCTGGCTGTTCCTTCCATCAAGAAGCTTGTCGAATCATATGAGCTGATTATGATATAAACGTAGTCTTGTCTGCTTATCTCAGTTCTCACTTAATTGTTGGTGTTACTGCCGACGACAGCGAGCAGGCTTGCTGATAACTAACTTCAGTTTTATCTCAGTTCGTCCTACTTTCCGAATCATCGAGGGCACTTTGCCCGTGGTCTTGAGAATTTGGAGTCGAGGCTGGACGGAGACTCGGGGCTGTGAGATGGCAGAACATAATTATTTAAGTCAGGCTCCGGAAGTGCGAATTATATGATAGCTAATGATGAGGGGGGCGTGATGATGATGGTATTTACCTCTGGTATTTACGATGCAGTTCCAGGGGCAGGCAACCAAATACGGTAGCGACATTGATGATTTTGAATACGGCATGTCACACTCCTTGTTGCGCGAGTGCAATACAAAATAAAATCGTGCAGTAGAAACAAAATCTCTTGAATGCGACCATAAGCTATTCTCTCGGCACTGTAAACAAGTCTTTGGATCGAGTTATTATCAACCTCTCACCAGTGGCCGTCCAATTTAATACCTTTCGCATTATGGTGCCCTGGCATTCAATACTTCAACAGCATTACCAGTGCACGTAGTTCCTTGCGATTTACTCCTGCCATTTGTTCATTGCGGTTCTTATTTTTATCAAAGACAGCTGGGCAGCTACTTCAGGGTGGAAGCCAGGGAGTATGGACTTGCAAGCGGAGGCGAAAAAGCGTTGGCCACGCTTGGTTCCATTGGTTGAACTCATGCTGAGTGAACCCAGATCAGGAACAGGCCACGCCCTGGTTGAGGAAATCGATTTTCTGATGCAAGATTCTGCTTCGAGAAAATCTGACGGGGCTCCCGTTGCTCAAGAACAACCAGCACAAAGTTACGCAGTTGATCAGTTTTTGGAGTTGCTTAGCGACTGCCGAGACATTCTTCCCATTTGCTTCGTGAAACTGCAAGGCTTCCAGACACAGACCGGATCCAACTGTCTTTTAGCAGCACTGACTTCAAGGTCCTCGACTATTTCTACAAAGCTGCTGCAAGGAACAGAACCTGCTCCATCACCAAACCCAAGCATAGGTTCCTTGATCTTGTGCTATGCCGTCTCTGCTGCATTGGATGGAGGTGCAGCAGTTTGCAGCGAGCTATTAATCAGAGAGGCTATCGCACTGACTCTGCATTCAGCAAGAAACAAAGGATCCGAGCACCAGCAATTACTGTGGGGATCTTTGTGCTGTTCAAAGATGATTCCGAGGGAACCACCTTGCTGCTTCAACGAAGATGATGGTGAGAGCTGTGGCGAAGATCGAGGAGCTCTTGGCGATTCTGTTCAAGAGATAAAGGATCAAGTGGAATTCAACGGGCAAAAGGATGACCCACCCTTTGTTCGCATATTTCGTCTGTACTTGGCATTCATCCAGGTAAGTGGACTAAATGCCTAGAATGTGCCCGATAGTCAACTCAACTGTTTGCGACTCTGTTGGTCTCGTCGAAGTTGTTGTAACAGGGTAGGTAGGCCTTTGACCCGCAGGAAGGACTGATTGGGCCGGTGCAAGCAATGGAAAAGTAAATGATAAGAAATGCCATAAAGACCACAATAGCCATGAGTGGTACACAGCATACATGTTGGAGGCTGCCATAGATAGATAGGCAGAGGCGAGGGGTGATAGCCAAGGAACCTTACATTTCTGTCCACATCAACTTGACCACCTGAATACAGGGCTGATCCTTCTGTACATTCTGGTTTGGTGCAGAATGAGAGCATGGATCAAGCAAATATTGAGGCGCAAGCTGCATCAGACGTATTTCACGTAAGTTTGCTAGTTCAAGAGCTGTATTGTTTATTATAACGTACAAAGTAATGAAGGAAACACATCGACTGTCACATTATACTTTAAAAGTGATAAGGTGAAAAGACCCCATGGCATAACATACTGGGCAGAAAACTCCTTACGGGTTGGCGCCAAGATTTGGGCCTGAAAACACCTGTAAGACAATCTATGCAGCAACCACACTAGTCAACTTGTAAGGGGTATTTCAATCAGTACTTCTAGGCTCTTCATACAAGATCTGAATATGTAGAATATAAGAATATTGTTTATCGCAGGCTGTGGAACCCCTAGGTGTTTGAATAAGTGACAGAGGAGCGATAAGAGGGGAGGTCATGCCAATTGAAATTGTTGTACTTCCATGAACATAAGGCAAATAAGGCGACTTTGGCGGACACAGATCCGCTTGCCAGAGCCTTATAAAACCAACTCAAAAACTCCCTCTGATCAATTTGTTAGCCATGTACTTAAAAGGATATCCACTACATATTCATTTAACTGATTTAAACAAATGATTTGTTCCATGAGACGGATACCAACTTCAAATGACCCTGTGGACTTGCAGAGTCTGACTACAACATTTGCAGCTTCTGGTGGGAAGAGGGAACAATTTGATGCTTGCACGTTGGCAGCGCTCCAGACTCTTCTTACAGCAAGAAGCCAGCAAGACCACCAGGATGTGAGTACATTCGATCATTCTCTTGGGCTTGGGCTGATTCAAACGTGAGATGCCGGGACCAAAACTCGTCGCCTTTATTGGTTCATTACATTACATTGTCATAGGCAGGCCAGTGATGAACCAAGGCAAGCCCACCCCCCAACCTTCGGGGGGGTCTTCCAACCATCCTCACATAATCAACTAGGTGTAGGTTCATAAGATCCGTACTGTCATAATTGTTTCGCAGTCAGTCCAGATTTATTTCCTAAAACGAAAATGCCCATTATGTTTTGAGGTGAAGACTGCACATGAGACTTTATGTCCACGCTTGGACAGTTCCATATACTACCACAAACTCTTCACCATCAGGACAATGGCAATATGAGAGATAATACACCTTCAAGTAAAGTATCAAACTGAATTACTTGCCTTACCTCATAGCCCTCTCCAGGGCACAGACAATTGCTTCTATTTCTGAGATGCCACCCAGATGTTCCCATGTTGCTGAGGACTCTCCTAGAGGTGGATGTAGATGGTCGCAGCAAAGAGAGGAAAAATAAAGGTGAGTGTTTTAGCTTGAGTGCGCATTTATCAGAGGGTTTGTTCATGATCAGAGTTGCTAAATTTTGACAACACCTTGATCAACAGAGCTTTCTATTATCTTGACCCTGCTCCTGTTTCTAAGCCACACAAAAATATGTTTATGCTGTTGCCTAGCGTGCACAACATACTGTATCTCCGCCCGGGGTTGCCAGGTGGGCTAAAAGGAAACATCATCCCAATAGGGAAATAGTTCCAGTCCCCAGCCTCCATCTGAAAACATATGCCTGCTGCCACTCAGGTACCCACTCTATGTTTGACCTGGCAAAATGCTTGTATGAATCGGACATGCGCGGTCTCGCATGGGCATGCAGCCAGCTCCTGAGGCCAGAGGCCAACTGCAACATGGACCAGCGACTACAAAATCTCCTTGGTGGGTGATAGGAGTGAAAGGTTGTACTGTATTACGGTGCATTTCCATTGGACAACTTGGCTTGAGTTGGCGCCTGTTGTAGACTTATCTAACAGGAATCAAATTAAAAGTCTATTTCCATACTATGATAGGACCCTTCTCTTTTTGAATCCAGTTTGTCTATGTCAAGTCAAGTCAAGTCCATTTCAAGTCCATTTTTGTTAGCCCAACTCGAGTCCCTTTTTGGGGACTCGAGTTGGCTGGACTTGACTTGACTTCTACTGCAAATCTGCTCAGCACAGGTGCAATCAATGCAAATACGAAAAGTTTTACTTGAGTTAACTCGCAAATGCGAAGTCAAGTCTGTCAAACTCAAGTCAAGTCAACGTAAATCAAGTCGGTCAATGGAAATGCACCGTTACTGTCTGGGGCTAGGGTGGTAAAGAAGGAACTCGACCATCAGTATACATTCCTGGGTAGGTAGATTGCAGCAAGGACATATCGAACACGGTTACATGTGGCAATGATAGGCCTAGATTTGTGCACCAAAATAAAATTAACCGGACCTTTTCATGTTGTTTGTTAAGATGCATGCAACAGCATTAAATATTGAATAGCACCATCTGGAAACTGGTGCAGTTATGGAGAGCTCGGCAAGTGAATTCAACAGCAGTATGGGTCAAAGTGAAAAAGACGATGAACAACGAGCATTACTGTGGCCACCTGAGACCCTTGAGCCTGTGCTATTCTGTCTTTTGCATGATCCTGCAGTCAGGTACGTTAGTCTCTTTCAGCAATAAACATCATTGCTAGAAGACACCTTCATTATGCTGGTAGTACGAGGAAAACAATAGAAACCCATATTCTGGTTTACCAATGGTGGTTTGCAACTCAGGGGCAATGCATTCAGGAACAAGGGATGCAATTGGATATTTTCCAAGTCCTTTTGAACACGAGCTGAAACATTTATCTGTCTACTGGTGTGTATCAAGTTTATAGAACCTAGAAATGTTATACATGTTAGCATTATCATCATCACCAACACCAAATACAAAACAACTGAAATGCATGTCTTACAACTTGTTTGAGTTGCAATGCAGGGTGCGCCGCATGGCAATGAAGCTTGTGGAAAACGTTACTCTCTCGCAAGAAAGCCCTACAATGGAGGCATTTGTTCGTGCTATTGCACTGAAGACCCGGGACAAGTGGGTACAACTGGAATTCGTCGATGTTTGATGATTTCCAGGCAAATCACACCTAAGCATCCATTGCCCCATGACGCATTGATCTGCGTTTTACCTCTACCCCATGCTTCTGTAAAATATTTTTGAAATCGCGAGTCTATGCTTATCTGACTACCCCTGGACCATGGCACATATTATCATTCCCAGAATCTACTTTCTGCAACCAATAACCTACATCCATGGTGTAGGGACGGCATGGTACAGCAACAAGCAGTAAAGCTCCTGCTGCAACTGCCAACACCATTCTTGCGAGACAAATGCTCGATCGCCGAGCTGCTCCATGTCTCAAGGTATATAATTTACTGCTAGCAGATAGTAGTGTATGTGCACATCATGGTTGTTGAGGAAATATGTATTATCGTCATAGCAATAGGGCATAGTTTGCAATGTGTGTATTTTGTGTGTGTGTGTGTGTGCATCTTGCGTCCTTTGAAGGCCCCAATATATGCCTTTATGCCCTGTAATGTTGAGTTAATACGTATGCCCTCTTTCCATGTGACAGGATTGTGCTAAGCCAGGAGGAGCCCTCGACAAGAATGGCTTTGGCAGTGGATCACCTGATGATTTCTTTTGTCACTGACTGCGAGAGATCAAGAAACATGGGGAATGGGATGGCGTGATTAACCCTTGATTTTGGTCAAACACTCACCCCATCCCCCCAATGTGTAGATATGGACATCCAGGCGGCAGCTTTGCACAGGGCTGCATCAAGGTCTACAGCGACACAAAAAGAGAATGGTCTGTAGAGGGGTCAATGCTATTCTTTTCAGCAACCAGCACCAGCTTCTAGACAGCTCTCTGAGGACGGCAATGGGCCCCAAGCCAAAGAATTCCAGGAGCCCAAGCGTAGCATCATAGCTGCACAATATATATAGACCCCGGGGAGCTGCTTTGAAGATGCTACTTGTAGCTGAAATAACAGCTGGGAGAGGGGATTTTTGTCAGCTACAAAATCGACCGCGAGTCTCCCACCCCCCAACCACACCCTACCCCCATACTCCCACACAGCCAGACCCCGTTTTTTTTTCTGCATAAACCTTTTATTTTAGTATTGAAAGTTTGGCCGCGCCTTCATCTGGCCCTCACATACAACCTCGGCTCTTCCCCCCTTTTATACGCACACGCGTTCCGTATGATGGTTTTTGTTCCTGTGCCCGGCCCCTCTGATATCTAGATGGTTTCACTCTTTCCCCACCCAACTTCTGCCAGATGCTGCCCCGAGGACTTGGCCTCACTTAGCTCGCTGAGTACCTTGATCTCCAGACGCTATCCGCCTCACACTCTCTTTACTCCACTTTTCAATGTTGTGGTCGATTTTTCTGGACTATTTTTTGGTTTTTCTGCTGTCGATTATGTTCAGGAGACTGTTTAGTCTTCACCCTTCTACCTACTTGCACATAACTTTTCTATGACATGTTTCCTCGTTTTCTCCCCTGTATACCGATTAGTGAGTGATCTTGGAGAACGTGTCAGGGACACATTGTCGAGCTTTCTGGTCGGTGCCCGCAACAATGGCTCCCCCTTCGAGCACCCACACATCTGACTGGAGCCGAAACACCAAGAGAGGTCTAGGTCTGGCTTACCCTGGGTACAAAGGGCAAAGCCACTCCCTTGGCGTTTTCCTGGTGCCATAGTTGGTTAGAGTCCGAGAGAGGTGGGTTGTGTGCGACACGGTGACTTCTGTGGCGGCGGGACCGAGAGAGACAATTGCAACGGAACGTTAGGTACTGGCCCTTTATTGGCGTATCAATAGGATCGCGACTTACGCCCATCGTTGCGAGGCAATTTAGCAAGGAACCCCTACGGAATCATTCGATGGTAGTGTTTACCCACCCCAAATTTGTGCATCGTACTCCGGTTGAGGCTCAGTCACGTTGGATTGGCCAGGCCTTCAACTGCGCGGGACGAAGTAATCATCGATTACAACCCAGTTATCAGTGTTATGACGAGCCTTTTTCGACTGAGTATCTCCGCGCCGACTGAGCCTCGTGCTGCTCCACGCTGTGATCGCCTGTGTGGCTTCTGCCCTCATCAAATCGATTAATTTTTTATAGGGGGCCACCCCGCAACTTGGTAACAGACGTTCCTTGTAAGCGCTGAATCAATTCATTGCAAGTGATCTGCATCCTGTAACGGCTCCAGCGGAAGGTTCCGCCCCGTCGATACATTAGATGAACGTCAAGAGAAATGATACCCTGATCAATTCAAAAAAGAATGACAGCCTGATCCCGAAAAAGCCGAAGCGCAAGTTCTTTCAAAACTTGCGCGATGACATGGTCGTTTTGAAGAGCATTTGGTAAGCTCTCGCCCACGGAGGTATCAACTCATGCAGTCCTCTATGTTCCAGTTGTCCTGTGTTTCCCTGAAGCCTCACTATTTTCTGGTGTGCTGCTTCACCTTCTACTGAAGACCTGAAGTACTGAGCATCTGGATTGTAGGTTCCAATCCAAATTTTGCATGCATGAGTGCATGCACCCCAAATCAAATACCTTCGCATCCTCAGCCCTAGTCCGCCCATGACCTACACGTCACCTCGGCGGTTGATACCCTTCTAAATCCTACATTAGATTCTCCATCATTTGCACAGGCATAGACCTAGATACCTCGCCTATTATTCCCATGTTCTAGGTTTGCCAAGAAATCCAATGCAACAACGCATGCCGAACGGTTAGAGGACTTCTACAAACCTCAGGCCAAGGAATGTAAGTTTTTTCAAATTGAGTAGGTGCTGATGTCTATGGCAACATGTATCAAGTGAATGCTAAGTAGAATGCATTGCAATCCTGGCGTGGCCATGTGTGGTGTTTGTATGTGTGTGTGTTGGAGTGCACGGGTAGCCAAGTAGGCTAAACGTCCATGGGTAGCCATATTGGGAGGGATCCATGGACGAAGCAGACAAGAACATATCTGTAATGTTTAGTATCCGGTGTTCCGCCTGAGGTTATGATTATCTCTGTTCTACATGGAGGTGAGGTTTCTTGGTGGAGAATGAGTAGGGAACGGCAATATGATATCATGTCATCATATGATATTGTGTCATCATACAATATCATATGATGCCGTCAGTCTGACTAGGGTATCATTTATGTACAATATCATATGATGCAGTTCGTATGATTTCATATGATATAAAAATCGCCTTTGGTCTACATCGTATGTAGGGTTGGGAAGCAAACGTATAATTTTATTTGTATAAGCCGTATAAACGTATAAACGTATACATATAAACGTATAAAAACGTATATAAAAATTAGGCACTTTTTGAAAAAATACTTTTACATGGGTTTAAAGGTATTGCTGCGTAGCTAATTTCATTGGCATCACATGTCAACTCTCAGAAAAAGAATCTGGCAAGTTTAGGTTGTCCAAATCTCAGAAGAGAAATCACGACCTGAAAGCGCGTCGACCGGTGAAGAAGCGCGGTGCCAATCAAAGGGAGCCATTAAATGCCAGTTGGTATATTATATATATATACTGTATAAGTGTATAATAATATAACTACAAAACGGTATTGCAATATTGTCCATGTTCACATTGCACTAGGCTTGCACCATTAATCCTTCAAGCCCACGTAGGAGCACAGCTTGTGAAATGGAAGGCTAGGTGGCGCTCTGATATGTGTGCCATCCTGGCTATCTAGATCAACCTTTAGGCAAAATGTTTATACAATGGTGCATGTGAATGGTGAATTATATTGCATATTGTGATAGAGGAGGTCAAAAGCTTTCCAATGAGCTATCTAAATCAAAAATATAATGCAGACCAAGAAAGTTAAGTGCCGGGACGTGTGCTGTACTTCTCGAAGTACAGACTATACATTTGTATACGACGTATATAAGGTCGATTTGAGAAAAACTATACAGCGTATTTGTACGTATAAACGTATAAACGTACATTATACGTTTATATGTCGGCCAAACCCTAATCATATGATATGCCGGTCCCTAAAAATCAGTGCATGCACAGTGTATGGCCACAGTAGTTCGAATTAAAGCTGGAGGTTAGACAGATAGGAAAAAGGGAGTGTGCCCACCTCAAGAGCAAGTTACGCGTAAACCAACTCTGAATTGCTGTGGTACCAGCCTGGATCTGATGTATGTATGTATGTTACAGTCCAGGGGTAGGCCAAATAAGCTAAAGGGACTTGTCCAACCATGATAGGAAGGGCTTAAACAAAAAGCATTGATGAATTGAACCCTTAACAATCGTTCTAACGACAGTGGCCCTGAGTTCATGCTACAGTGGTCATTTAATTCTACAGCATATGTATATCGCCATTCGCTTGGACGTTGACATGTTGTCTGCTCATTTTTGATGATGCAGATGACAACTTCCGCTCTCGTTTCCTGTGGGCGAGGGAGCCAATGCTGACCGCTGTTGCGTCCTGCACATATGGACGAAGTGACCTTGTCTGGGTGGACCTAGGGGGTGGGACAGGGGTGAGTTTGTCCGTGCCAGGTCCTCAGGTTAGCAGTAGGACTGGGGCTGGAGCAAGGGCTTTTTCCGCCGGACTTCGTTGTTGCGATCGTCTATGCTGTGCATGGTAGATATAGTACATTACATTGTTATCAACAGGCCATTGTTGGCCCAAGACAAGCCGCTCCACAACAGCCGGGAGGGGTTTTCCAGAAAATCCTCTGAAAAAAAGGCAATACATCTCAATATCTGTATGATTTCGACATTCACAGAACCTGAACGGTTCCGTGAATTGAAGTACGTATTCCCTAGGCAAAGTGCTCCACAGGGGGGCATCCATGTGTGCTAGGTAGCAGAGACAATGGCAATTGTTTGTTTGGGTGTTGGACTGGGGTGAGTTTGTCCTCGGGATTAGCAGCAGGGCTGGGGCAAGGGCTTTTACCGCTGGACTTAGAGTGCTGCACAGGGGTTCATCCATTTGTAGGGAACGGCAATATGATATCATATGATTCCGGCAGTCTGACTAGGCTAAAGTTACCATTTATATACAAGATCATATGATGCAATTTGCATGACATCATATGATATCATACTCGCCTTTGGTCAACATCATATGATAGGCCGGTCCATATCTAGATGTGCTAGGTAGCAGGGACAAGGGCAGATATTTGTTTGGGATAACTTTGAGGCATTGCGGTTGACAGGGTCTGCTCACACTACTCTACCAATGCACGTTTTTGTCATCTGCTACAGATAACCAATAGGTGCATTGGTAGAGTAGTATGGTCACCCTGTCAACAGGGTTGCGCCTGTCTGCGTCAGGTGGGCAGGGGCGGAGGCTTGTTTGGGTGGTCTTTGGAGGCAGGGCAGGGGCGTCTGGTAGGCCAGGTGAGGGCCTATTGGGGTGGACTTGCAAATGGCACAAGGGTGAGTGTTTGGTGGGCAGAGGTGGGGGCAGGGGTAGAGGTGTGTGGAAGGGGTGCTGGGGGAGGCAAGGTTGGGCAGTTCTCCATAGGCCCCGACTGGTCTTGCCTGCTTTGATTCATATGGCGCTGTCTTTCCTGTTCAGGCTTGTTTCTATATTTATTATTTGCTACCTCATTATTATTATTATTATTATTACTATTTTCGTAAAGGTAGTCATATCCCTGCGCAAGACTGGCTGTAAGATACCTATAGCCTTCTGGCCTGCTTCACCTGGCTTTCCCCCCCTATTGTTTATGTATAGCGATCGCTACCTGGTACCCCCTGTTGGCCAAAACTTCCGCTACCCGAACACCCGCAACCCAACCCCCCCGGGGCGGCCCTTGAGGCTGCCCTACCCAAATCACTACCTGGACCCCACCCTTGATAAGTACCAATCCCCGAATCCTACCAGAAGACCCCCTTTCTGCAACGAACAAAAAGTTCTATACACCTCCCCCCCGTTTCATCATCGTAGGAGAACATTGAACTGATGGCTGCCGTGATGCCGGTGGAATCCTTTAGGACTGTCTATGTTGTTGACCTCTGCCACTCTCTGTGCCAGCAGGTATGAAACAGCCCTCCCATTTGTTTTTAATCAAGATTGAGGAAAAGCATGTCAGGTCCACAGTCTGGTCGGTTGATCATTTTTTTACTTTGTTAGATTCATGCTGCTTTGGTGCAATCTCGTGATCCAGGCGGAAGCCAGCCACTGTGCCGCTCACAAATATTTCAACAATTCTGAAAAGCTGATTGTGCCAGCTTCAAGTTGCGTTAGTTTCAGCTGAATAGCAAGTCAGGGGGCTGCCTAGAAGCTGTTGGTCGTAGCTGAAAATAAAAGTTGTGTGCTGAATGGGACCTGAGCTGTCATTGTATACCAAGTCAGGGGAGCTGCCTAGAAGCTGTTGGTCGTAGCTGAAAATAAAAGCTATGTGCTGAATGGGACCTGAGCTGTCATTGAATAGCAAGTCAGGGGAGCTGCCTAGAAGCTGTTGCATGTAGTTGAAAATTCAAGTTATGTGCTGAATGGGACCTGACCTATCATTGTATAGCAAGTCAGGAGAGCTGTCTAGAAGCTGTTGCTCGTAGCTGAATGGGAACTGAGCTGTCACTGTCGTCAGTTTTGTTGTGGTATGGTAGCTCATAGTTAATGGGACATTGAGACCAGAGCATCGACTCTTGTCGCTGTCCTGTGCTTTCACCAGGCTTCATGTGAACTGCCCATTTGAGACAACCATTTTTGTCTACATCTAGAATTACGGATTCCACAATTGAATTGCAGGCCAAAATGCGGTTCCAAGAGGATAGCCGCTTCGGCAATGTGGTTGTTGTGGAGGGAGATGCATGCACCTTCGAGCTGCCTGAGGGGGTGACAGCTGACATAGTGACATTCAGCTACTCGTTGTCAAGTAAGCTACTCGTTGTCAATAGCTACTCAGCTACTCGTTGTCAAGTAAGCCATCCACCCTCTAAGTTGCTTGGACCCACCCAAGCTGGACCCACCCACCTGAAGCGAAGCTCTTGACAGAGTTTGCTTGTTGTTTGCGAAGGCACAGCCAAAACGAAAGGGGCTGAGCTACCCGCCCATGGGAACCCAGACAGACAGACAGACAGACAGCTGACATGGTGACATTGAGCTACTCGTTGTCAAGTAAGCTTGGGTTGTGGACGAGGAAGGAGACGGCATTAGGCGGACTATTCAATAGCTGGGTCTGGCATACCCCGCCTTTCCAACGGGTGCATGCTTACCTAGGAATCTCTCCGCCTTTCTGTCTGAATCCTTGGTGGGCGCTAGTTTGTGTACATGTTCCCACTTCGTCTGATGAAAATCCTTTTAATAAAAAAACATTAAAATAAACAATAAAAAAAAGACCAAACAACCAAACAACTGGTCTGGTTGAAGGGAGGGGGGTCAGAGAGACTCATGCGAATCCGGACCGTTGCATCCACCAGCCACTGAGAATCTCAGTGGCTGGTGAATGGTCGGCTGTCAAGCTTAGACAGAGATTGACAGCCGACTGCATCACATTCAGCTCCCCTCAGACAACGCATTGCATATGCCAGCTCACTTACAGCACCAGCGCAAATATGTTGACGAAAACAATGCCGATCCCTTCCAACACCCCCACTCCACACTCCCTGCTCGCCCCACCCCTCCCACACCCCCACTCCACACACACACACTAGCACACAAACACACCCATATGTTGACAAAACAATGCCAATCCCTTCCAACACCCTGCTCGCCCCCCCCCCACCCCCCCCCACCCACACACCCACACACCCACACAATCTCCCCCCCACCCCACCCCACTCCACCCATTCCAACCTGTCTTCTGCACTCTGCAGTGATCCCCCCCTTCCATGCAGCTGTGGACAATGCATTGGCACTGCTCACACCCAAGACAGGGATCCTTGGTGTCTGTGATTTCGGCGTGTCGCAGAAGTATGATGAGCCTCAAAGGCAAATGGGATGGGCAAGGCGGATGTTCTGGAGGTAAGCTGGCATGTTCTTATTGGCTGCTATAATACTACTGTGTGTGTCTGATTTTGGCGTGTCACAGAAGTATGATGATTGATGAGTTGATGAGCCACAAAGGCAAATGGGATGGGCAAGGCGGATGTTTTGGAGGTAAGCTGGCATATTCTAATAGGCTGCTAGATAGTACTGTGTGTGTCTGTGATTTCGGCGTGTCGCAGAAGGATGATGAGCCACAAAGGCAGATGGGATGGGCAAGGCGGATGTTCTGGAGGTAAGCTGGCATGTTCTAATAGGCTGCTACACTTGTACTTTGTGTGCCTGTGATTTTGGCGTGTCACAGAAGTAGGATGAGTTGATGAGCCACAAAGGCAGACGGGATGGGCAAGGCGGATGTTCTGGAGGTAAGCTGGCATGTTCTAGTAGGCTGCTGGAATAGTACTGTGTCTGTCTGTCTGACTGACTGACTTAATGACTGAATGACTGACCAACGGACTATCTAATTATGCCAGGAGAGCTGCCTAGAAGCTGCTCCTCGTAGCCGAAAAGAACAACAGAGACAAATAATATATATTTCAGCCCGTGTGTAGATGAATAGGTGTCAAGGGCCTTTCCAATCTTTTTTCATAATGGCCACACAGGGGGGGGGCAGAAAGACAGATTTTGGACCGCACCTTCGATATGGTGTCCGATTCAGATGGGAGTTGGAATTGTGGACGTTTCATACAAAAAGAGGGGGAAAATAAAGTTGGCTAAAAGTTTTTTTACCCCCCTCTCCCCTTCCCTTTTTTTTTTTTTTTTCTTTTTCCCCTTTTTCTTTTTCTCCCCCCCTCTTCCCACTCCTCTCCTCCCTTCTCTTCCTTTTTCCTTCTTTTCCCTCTTCCCCCCCTGCCCTCCCCTTTTTTCTTTTTCCCCCTTTCCCCTTTCTTTCCCCCTTTTCCTTTTTTCCCCTCTCCTTCCCCCCCCTCTTTTTTTTTTCTCTCTTTTCTCTCTTCCCCCTTTCTTTCCCCCCCCCCCCTTTTTTGTTTTTCCTCATTTTCCTCCCCCCCGCTTTTCCCTTCCCCCCCCCCCACCCCCTTTCCCCTTTTGACACCACCCCCCCCCCCCTTTCCCCTCTCTTTCCCCCCTTCCCCCCCCACCCCCCTTCTTTCTTTCCCCTTTTCTTTCCCCCCTTCCTCCCCCCCCCCCCCCCCCCCTTTTTTCCGCCCCTTTCCCCCCCCCCCTTCCTCTCTCCTTTCCCCCTTTTCCTCCCTTTCCCACCCCCCCCTTTTTCCATTCTTTTTTTTCCTTCCTCCTTTCCTTCTCCCCCCCTCCCCCCCCTTCTCTCCCCCCTTTCTCTCCCCCCCCCCCCCCCCCTTTTTTTTCCCTTTTCTCCTCCCTTTTCCCTTTTTCCTTCCCTTTTTTTTTTTCCTTCTTTCTTTCCTTTTCATTCTTTTTCCTCCTCCCCCCCTCTCCTTTTTTTCTCTTTTTCCTTTTCCCCTTTTTACCCCCCCACACCACCCACCATCTCCCCCTTCTCCCCACCACTCCTAAAACCATTATACCTCACCCTTACCCCCCCTAAAATGGGCCCGTCATTCGAATTTAGTTTACTCTTTAAAGTTCACATTTAAGTTCATGCTCTTTACATCTTCATGGGGTTTATCCAAACGGGATTCTTATCGCGTTGTTTAATTTTGCATTTTGGCCGTTTCTTGGGTTGCCCCCATAAAAATACTTTGGACCCTCCAACTTGGTACAACTTTTATTTTGTGGCTAAAAAAAAAAACTTTTTGTTTTTATATTAGTTTGGGGATAGTTACTCTATCCAATAGCCGAAGGTGCGGTACGGCAGCTTTTTTCTTGCCCCCCCCTCGTGGCCACATGAAGGATTCTGTCACCACTTCGATGGTCCTTGTAGACACCACCATTATCAATATTCGGGCCCTTAACCGACCCCGTTACAGAGGGTTTACAGGGGGGTTGCAGAGGTCAAAGTCTGTAAATGCTCTGTAAACATGGGATCCCCCCCTTTTTATTTGCTCTGTGTTTTACAAGGAAGTTGCCGGTTAAAATAAAGTGTTAAGACATTCTGTTTGTTTTTTAACCACTCCTTACATCACACTTTTTTTAACAACCCTGTTATTATATTTTACAATACCCAGGACCATCAGGTATTTGACAAAGGCAATTTTAGTCTGGTTATACATGCTGTCTGGTATTAATTAATGTACTCCGCTCTGTTTACAGACTTTGGTTACAGACCGTTAAAACACTGTTAAAGCACTACCAGGACCAACAAAAGTCACTGGATCTGAACCAAGGACGTTAAGTCTGCTATACTGTAGTATGTATGTTACCGTCAGGGTAGGCCAAATAGGCTAAAGGGTCTTGCCCAACATAATGAATATTAAAATATAATAACAATACAATGTGAATAGACATGCTTGTGGCATTGGGATGATGGTATTCGGTACAGTACAGTGGTGGTCAAATACAGCTAGTCAAACCCAGCTAGTCATTTCATTATACAATACAGCTAATACAGCTAATACAGCTAATACAGCTAACCCAGATAGTCATGGCATTATCCAGCTAATACAGCTAGTCAACCGCTAGTCATTCATGTGTATTACAATATTAGCTAATACAGCTAATACAGCTAACCCAGATAGTCATGGCATTATCCAGCTAATACAGCTAGTCAAACCCAGCTAGTCATTTCATTATACAATACAGCTAATACAGCTAATACAGCTAATACAGCTAACCCAGATAGTCATGACATTATCCAGCTAATACAGCGAGTCAAATACAGCGAGTTAGGTACAGCTAGACATGTCATTATAGTCATGCAAGTCAGTTGTGTGTACATCAAATTTGCTTGTTTGATGATTGATATAGACTTTGTTTTTCTTGGTTGTAGTGAGTGAATGGGCTTTGATTTTATTATATTTGTTGCTGATATACACAAAAACTTATTTACTCCTAGCTTTGGCAGAAAAGACAAATTACATTTACGATATCAATAGATTTATTTGTTACGCCTGGCTGTGTTTTGGACGGGGATCGGATCTTATTGGGGCCCCCAGGAGGAGGGTTTCTTACCTTTTTGGAGCTTCGAATGGAGGAGGGATGTTATACGTGAGCTATATGTTGACAGGTAACTTTTTAATATAAATAATAAATCTTGTACGCCTTATTACGAGGCGTTGCATTTGTTGAGCGAGAGCCCAGCCCATATAGCTCTGCACTGGGGCAACGACTATATAATCACGGTCAGATAACATATCCCAGGCCCCTTGGTGCTTTATGTGCACCGATGCCAGGTGAAGAACCATTGGCTTCGCGGACGCCCACTGCACCTGATTCTGGTGCCTACCTCGTCGCTCGATAGCCAACACTCTCTGCCAATTTCAGCCATTTCATTCAGGTTCACTGAATTGCACCATTACAGTCATCTCATCCATTCAGGTTCATTGTGTCCATTAATTGCAGTACCTTTATTGCATTCCTTCAGCCTTTATACTCACGGTGCGCCTGATTCATTAATTCAACCATTTATCATGGCAGGTCAGTCCATTCAGTCAGCAGCATTTCACTTTTTCGGCTTATTTTTCAGTCAGTCATTAATGGCATCATGTACTTCACCATCAAGCCATACGGCCACACCATTCAGAAATAATGCATTCAGTCATACATATTTTCATCATCACCCCCCCCCCCCCCCCCCTTTCAGCCATCCATTTTCAGAGCCCTCTGTGTCCCTACCTGCAAGGTAGAATAGCCGTGAGCCAAGTAATCCAGGCTTGGTTCCTCCATACTCACACCACAGGCAAACAACCCACAACCCCACACCACACAACCAACCAATCACCGACACCAACACAATGTAAAACTTTCCATCAAACCCACCCGATCCATCACATCACCCCATAACCCACAAAATCTGGGTCCCTTGTTTACTGCAGGCTCCGATTTCCTACGTCCCTCTTCTTTTGTGCTCGGTTTTTGGTAATTTAGTTTGACCATATACATTGTTTTGTTACATATGGCTCCCTTTGCTCTGTCATCCATGTTTTGTATGTTGCCAGTTATGCTTGTATGACAGATCTTACCCCCATTACAACTTTTTATTTTAATATTTAGTCCCATTCCCAATCATTACTGTTTCCAATCTTACCATTTGGCATTCATTCATTCACAGCGCCATCTGTGTCACTACCTGCAGGGTTGGATTAGCCGTGAGCCAGTACTAGGGGCTTGGTGCCACCCAAGAAACACCATAAACACAATCCACCTGCTCATCACATCAATCAATTGCACCATCCACATTAACACCATCACATCAGTCCACCCCACATACAAGACGACTACAATTCACACCATGCACACTAAAGCCCACTAACCACCACCATTTCAACACCCACCATTCCACTACCCCATTCACCACACATTACATCTCAACCACCACCCGTTCACCACCATTAACTCGCACCACCCATTCCTACTCGTCCACCACCCATCCTCTTTACCAATTCACCACCATCTTACACAACCCACCACCACAATCACCACCATCCCCAACCACCATCCAAATACCATTCAACCACCCACCCCACCCCTATCCCTCACACATTCACCACCCACCACCAGTCCATCACCAATTCACCCCACCCGACCATCTGTGTCTTCCGCATTGGGCTCTATTCCAATTCCCGTCAATTTCTTGCGCGAACAGTTTTGGTACATCTTGGTAGGGGAAAGCTAGGCCATTATGTTGATGATTTGCGGCATAATTGCAGTCTAGGGCTCGTCATATATGTCAGTCAAGGGACTTGACTACTTGAATATGTCAAAAGAACCTTGAATACTTCAGATTAAGCGTGAATAGTCAGGCAATCGACCAGCATGAGGTTCAATATGTATGTACCGTATGTTACAGTCCAGGATAGGCCATATAGGCTAAAGGGACCTGCCAAGCCGTGATAAGAAGGGCTTAAAAAGACAAGTCCTATGCAGCGATGCAAGCGACGCGGAAAATTGGATGAGTGTGTTGGCATCAGAACGACAGGTGGCAACGATGGAGCTGACCGAAGCCAGTTAGGTATGAGATAGTTGGCTGACGTGTCAGGCTTCAATTTTTCGGTTGGCCAGTCGGTCGGTCAAACGGACAACGGGGTGAATCTGGGGACTCCCAGCCCCCAAGAAGGGAGGCTACGCCAAAAAACATCGATGAACTGAGCCCCTAAACAATCGTTTTACTGATGGGGGCTCCGAGTTCGTGCTTTAGTGATCATTTAATTCTGCAATTTAATTAAATCATCATTTCATCTGAAATGATAATTTAATTGTGCGATTCTTATCGCATTTTGTAATAATTTGTATTTAGTATTTCCATCCTTCAAAGGAATCAGGATTCATGACCAGCCTCTTGCTGGACTGCTGGAGTCCCTATCCATAAAATCAGGTTAATTTTCAGTATTAAAAAAACTATCCTCGGCGGATGAGGGACATTCTAATATGAAATGCACATAACACTGCCTAGGCACACATATTGATGCATGCATAGGTAGGAAGTACACATGGTGCCCATGTGGCCTAGCCAGACCTCCCCCCCCCACAAGTATGACATAAATTGTATGTGCACCGGTGTATCCTATGCATCCCCCAAGTATGCCATGTGGCTACCCAGACTAAGCTTGCAACTTCATTCGAAGACTTCGCCATTATTTTGTATCGGTAGTGGCAACGCCATTCGAACTGAAGTGGCATCGGTAGTGGCAACGCCATTCGTAGTGCCATCGGTAGTGGCAACGCCATTCGAACTGAGTTCTCAGAGTCGCAGGTTTGTGTCGGAAGACCCACCTCCTGGAGTCCTGGGGTGAAATACCTTCCACAACTAAAAAAAATGAACGTCGCAGCCGGTTAAGATCACAAGCCAGGGTCCGACCGGAAAGCCGATCTCGCGTCACCACCGAGCCTGGCCCTATACACGGAGATTACCGGTACTGATATAGACTTAAGTTATATAAAGCTCAGCCTAAGCACTCCAGATATGGTGCGTCGCTTGAAAGATAAAATTCGCCGAAAACGTCGACAGGGTTTATTACAAGCGCAACACAAAGGGGTCACAAAGGCCACCTGCCTGACCCATACGTCCCTATCAACACCCTAGGCCATCGGTTAGAGCCACTGGTTAGAGCATTTTGACCTACCGTTGGGGGGCCCCCCTGGTCCCCCCTGGTCCGAAGCCCCAGCCCGCCCCAGCCCCCGGCCCCAGCCCAGCACGCATTTATTGGCGAGCACTTGTCACCTCTCCGAGGACCCCTACGGATAGCCAAGCCCCCTGCGGTGAAAAATAACATAGCAGCGGTGGAGTGGCGTTATCTTTTCTTTCTTTCGGAAGCATCTCGGCGTCAGCTGTCTGATCTACACACCCACGCTCGATCTGGCGATGATTCATTATTTCAGTCATCATATTGTCACACCGAGAGGGAGCATTCCGGGCCATGCCATATCCATACTAGGTTGGACCAAGCCAATTTTGGCCTAAGATAAAGCCCCAGGCCCAGACAAACTCTCTTAGGGGGTCTTCAAGTCAGCTTAATTCTTGTCTAAGTTTCTTCAGGACCAATCTTCAGTCTAGTAGTAGCAAGAGCCAATGTAGCATGCTGAAGTTCAATGCTGCAAGGAGCCATCTAAATTCCCTCGGATAAATGCCCTCCTCTGCATATACTACGGGAACGGAGGAAGAGGATATGCAGCCCTAGGGTTGTGCAAGATTGAAAACTACAAGAGGAGCTTCAGGAGCTATCTAAATTCTCTCGGACCCCTGCCCTCCTTAGCATATACAACTGGAAGGGGGGAGGAGGGCAGAAGCAAGAAGCTCCAGGCACCACAGCAATTTTAAAAAAAGGTCTCTCTTTGGAGCACCGGTTGCCAATGCCCAGATCGGGAGACCTCCCATTTCAGCAGGTGTGTCACAGCGTACTTCATGCTCATTGTATATTTGGTATACGTTGGACATTTAAGCAGGTGTGTTATAGCTTACTTTAAGATTGTTGTATATTTGGTGTACATTGTACATTTCAGAAGGTGTGTTATAGCGTACTTTATTATTGTTGTATATTTGGTATACGTTGTACATTTCACCAGGTTTGCTGTATGTCCTGAACATTTTATATTTGCTACATATTGTACATTTCAGCATGTGTGTTATATGTACTGTACACTGTACATTCAATATGCATTGTGCATTTCAATAGCTGTGTTGTATGTACTGTACATTGTATATATTGATGTACATTGTGCATTACAACAGGAGTGTTACAGTTGATACACATTATATATTGATCTACATTGTGAATTACAACATGAGTGTTACAGTTGATACACATTATATATGTGATCTACATTGTGCATTACAACATGAGTGTTACAGTTGATACACATTATATATGTGATCTACATTGTGCATTACAACATGAGGGTTACCGTTGATAAACATTCGATATGTGATTACATGTGCATACAACATGAGTGGACAGGTGATAAACATTATTATTGATATAAATTGTGCATTACACAGAGTGTTACAGTGATACACATTATTATGTGATCTTACATGTGCAGACAACCATGAGTGTTAAGTGATACACATTATTATATTGCATCTACATGTGCAATTACAACACAATGTTACTGTTGACTAAACATTATATATGTGATCTAATTGTGCATTACAACATGAGTGTTACAGTTGATACAATTATATCTGTGATTACATTGTGCATTTTACAACAGGAGTGTGTTACAGTTGATAACATTATATATGTGATCTACTTGTGATTACAAACATGAGTTAAAACAGTGATTACAACATATATATGATCTACATTGTGCAGGAAAACACATGACGTACATGATACACATTATATATGTGATATACATTTGCATTACAACATGAGTGTTAAGTTTGATACACATTATATAGTGATCTAATTGTGCATTACCAAACAGGAGTGTTACCTTTTGAATACATTATATATGTGAATTACCATGACCATACAACATAGAGTTACCGTTGATACAATTTATACATATGTGATTACATTTGTGACATTAAACAGGAGGTTACAGTGATACACTTTATATATGTGATATAGATTGTGCATTTACAACAGAGTAAAAGTTGATACACATGATATATTGTCTTACATTGGGAATTACCCATGGAGTGTAACAAGTTGTGATAACCATTATATGTGAATCTAATTGTTACATTGACAACATGAGTGTTACAGTTGATACACATTATATATGTGATCTACATTGTGCATTACAACATGAGTGTTACAGTTGATACACATTATATATGTGATCTACATTGTGCATTACAACATGAGTTTAACAGTTGATACACATTATATATTGATCTACATTGTGCATTACAACATGAGTGTTACAGTTGATACACATTATATATGTGATCTACATTGTGCATTACAACATGAGTGTTACAGTTGATACACATTATATATGTGATCTACATTGTGCATTACAACATGAGTGTTACAGTTGATATACATTATATATGTGATCTACATTGTACATTACAACATGAGTGTTACAGTTGATACAATTTATATATGTGATCTACATTGTGCATTACAACATAGTGTTGTTACATTGATACACATATATATGTGATCTACATTTGCCTTACAAATGAGTTAAAGTTGATACACATGATATATGGATCTACAGGGCATTACAAAGGAGTGTTTAAGTGATACCACATTTTTTAGATATGTCTCTACATTGTGCATTACAACCATGAGTGTTACAGTTGATAACATTATATAGTGATTCTACCTGTGCATTAAACCATGAGTGTTAAGGTATACACATTATATATGTGATAATTGTGCATTCAACATGAGTGTACAGTTGATACACATTATATATTGCTCTTACATGTGCATTACCAAACATGAGCGTTAAGTGGATACACATTCTATATGTGATCTACATGTGCATTACAACATGAGTGTTACAGTTGAACACTTATATATTGATCTACACGTGCATTACACACAAGTGTTACAGGGATACACATTACATATGTGATCACATGTGCATTACAACATGAGTGTTACAGTTGATACAAATATATAATTGATACATTGTGCATTACAACATGAGTGTTACAGTTGATACAATTTTATGCTGATCTACATGGTGCATTACAACAGAGTGTTACGTTGATACACATTATATATTGATACATTGTGCATTACAACAGATGTTCCAGGTGAGACACGTATATAGGTGATTCTACATTGTGCATTACAAATGAGGTTACAGTTGATACAATTATAGATGATGATTACATTGTGCATTACAACAGAGTGTACCGTTGTGAAACAAATTATATATTGATCCTACATTGTACATTACACATGAGTGTACAAGTGGATACACCTTATATATGTGATCTTACATTGTGAGTTAAAAATGAGTGTTACAGTGATACACATTAAAATGTGCTACATTGTGAATTACAACATGAGAGTTACAGTTGGGATACACAATATATGTGATCTACATTGGACATACAATATTTCAGCAGTGCTTATTGTCCTGAGGGTTGTCACTTAAGAGTAGTGTTTGCGTAGCTTAGTGTAAGCGGAGGTGTAACATATACTGTACATTGGTGTAGGTATAGTCCAGAGTGGTGTGTGCAGGTCGTGTTGACCACGATGGTAGCTTGTAAGTAGAGGTAGGGGAGACCCCGGATCCACAACAGCGTAGTAGGGAGGGAACGTTAACAAACACGAAGGCAGTTGGGGACAGCCAGGGGCGTTCATCATACATTTCTTTAAATCCGAGAGGGTGATCGGCATCGGCTAAAGGGACTTAACCTCAAGCAATCATATTGACTATGGATGTTTAGTAGGCCTTTTATGTTAAGTATACATTTAATGTTTAGTACACCTTGTATGTTTGCATCCCGGTTTGGCTTAGGGTTCACTGGTTGGTCATTATGCTGGACTGAAGAAGGTGCTGGGTTCTGCTGCTGTGCTGCTGTGTTGGGAGTGTTGGAAGTGTTGTATCCCGGTTTGGCTTAGGGTTCAATGGTTGGTCATTTTGCTGGACTGAAAAAGGTTCTGAGTTCAATTTCCTGCGGGTGCGCTTTAGTGTTCGCGGTCGCTGTAGACCGCCATGGTAGCACTGTCCAGGTAAAGTATCAGCCTGTCATTTAACCGCGTTATTTAAGACAAGGCTCCCTGAATACCACGCCCCACTAGGCATTATCATCACTTTTTTATGTTTGCTTTTCAGTGGGCATTTTAGCAGGTGGTTTAAATGTACAACGCACGCACATGCAAAGGTTTATATGGACAACATAAGCCACACACTCACTCACAAAAAACGCACTAAAAGAAAACACAAAAAAAAACACCGAAAAAGAAAGGAAGCACACACAAAAACCACAGACAAACAAAAGACACAAAAACACAACACAACAAAAACACAGAAAAACACACGACAAAGGACAACGAAGAGACAGAAACCAAGAACAAAGACACACACGAAACACACACACGGACACGAGACGACAAGGCACACACACGAGCACTAAAGAGAGCAACCCGATCAAAAGCCATCAACACACACACAGCACAACATACACATGAGCATGGACATACCTAACACGGGCCACAGATGACCATGTGTAACCCGATGCGTCTCCAGGGGTTTATATGTACAGCACATAAGCACACACAATTTGCACACGGCAACATGTACATGACTAACACGGGCGCTGGGACTCGAGGCGCTGTGGGCTGGATCTCTTCAAGGTGTCCTTACGGTGCCTGCACCCCGGTTCAAGGGGGGTGGGGAAAAAGGGGGTGAGAGTGGGGGGGTTGACGGGTAGGAAGACTTAATGGAAGGTGGTTAAGGGGGCGGTATTGGTACAGAAAGGTGGGGGAAGGGGCTGGTGGTGGTAAAAAAGGGGTGGTAAGTTGTTAGAAAAAGGTGGTATTAAGGGGTGTGGTTAAACACTGATAAGTGTTAAGGTTGTAAACAGGTGTGCGGGTGATAAAACAGGGTGTTCAGGGTGTTAAACAGGTGTTCTAGGGTGTTAAAACAGGGGTTCGGGTGTTAAACAGGTGTTAGGGCGATTAAACAGGTGTTCAGGTTGGGTAAAACATGGGGTTAGGGTGTTACAACAGGTGTTCAGGGGCGATAAAAGGTGGTAGGTTGGGTTAAGGAAAGGGTGTTCGAGGGTGTTTAAAGCAGGGTGTTCAGGGGGCGATAAAGCAGGTGTTCAGGTGTTTAAGACCACCGCGCAGTGGCTGCAGGGGTGAGTAAACAGGTGTTCAGGGGTGGTGGTAGAGAACAGGTGTGGCGGGGGTGTTAAACAGGTGTTCAGGGTGTTAAACAGGTGTTCAGGTGTTAACAGGTGTTCAGGGTGTTCAAATAGGGTGTTTAGGGTGTTCAAAAGGTGTTCACTTTGTTAAACAGGTGTTCAGGTTAACAAACAGATGTTCAGGTTGTTAAACAGGTGTTCTGGTTGATCAGGGTGTTAAACAGATGTTCAGGTTGTTCAAGGTGTTAAACAGGTGTCCAGGGTGTTCAGGTTGTTTAACAGGTTCAACAAGGTGTAAACCAGGGTGCAGGCTGCTGTAGGGTGGTGGATCTGATTGAACTTGAACCTCAACTTGGTTACATGGCTCCAGCCAAGGCCTCTTGCTGTCTTCGGCAGTTACATAATCAAATCAAATCAAGTCAAAGAATTCTTACCAGAATATAATGTGGGCACTAAATTGGACGCAGGCTGACACTGTGTACCATATTTTTTCAAGATGGAATGTCTGTACGACACACACACACACACTCACACAAATGCACATGCGCATGTAAACACTTACACGGACGCAGACTAACACTGTGTACCTTCTTTCTACAAGGTGTTTATATGTACGACACACACACACACACACACACACACACGCACACACACACACACACACACACACAGATTCACATGCGCATGTACACACTAACACGGACGCAGACTAACACTGTGTACCTTCTTTCTACAAGGTGTTTATATGTACGACACACACACACGCACACACACACACAGATGCACATGCGCATGTACACACTAACACGGATGCAGACTAACACTGTGCACCTTCTTTCTACAAGGTGTTTATATGTACGACACACACACACACACACACACACACACAAAGGCACATGTGCATGTAAACACTATCACGGACGCAGACTGTCACTGTGTACCTTCTCTCTACAAGGTGGTTTATATGTACGACACATACACACACACATACAGATGCACATGCGCATGTACACACTAACACGGACGCAGGCTGGCACTGTGTACCTTCTCTCTACAAGGTTGTTTATATGTACGACACACACACACACACACACACACACACACACAGATGCACATGCGCATGTACACATTAATACGGACGTAGACTGACACTGTCTACCTTCTCTCTACAAGGTGGTGGATCTCATCGAAGCTTGCCGCAGAACCAAGACACCAAAAAACCGAGAGCGGTATGTTATTGAATGTTGCTTAATGCTTAATGCGTAACCAAGAGCGGTATGTAATTGAATGTTGCTTAATGCTCCATGCTGCATGCTTTATGCTGAACGTAGAGCGGTACGTAATTGGATGTTGCTTGATGCTTAATACTTCATGCTTTATGCTGAACGTAGAGCGGTATGTAATTGGATGTTGCTTAACGCTTCATGCTTAATGCTTCATGCTTTACCGAGAGCGGTATGTAATTGGATGTTGCTTAACGCTTCATGCTTAATGCTTCATGCTTTACCGAGGGTGGTATGTAATTGGATGTTGCGTAATGCATCATGCTTCATACTTAATGCTTAACCAAGAGCGGTGTGCAATTCGATGTTACTTAATACTTGACCAAAGAGGTACGTAATTGGATGTTACTCAATACTTGACCAAAGCGGTATGTAATTGGATGTTACTTGATGCTTCATGCATCATGCTTCATGCTTCATGCGTCATGCTTAATACTTCAACAATCTGTGTAATAACTTAAAACGCTGTGGTGTCCTTAACATCATGTCCTGTGAGTAACTGTATTACACGGATGTAACAATTTCAATTTCAATTTCAATACTTGACAAAATCTGTGTGCATTACCCAAATCCATGTGCATTACTGAGAGCGATATGTAATTGGATGTTATATTATGCTTCATGCTTCATGCTTCATGCGTAATGCTTAATACTTAGACAATCTGTGTGCATTACCCTTTACCTTGGGCTACTCAATCCTCATTTCAGGATAATTGTGCAGCCATCGCATGGTGGAGCGCGAAACGCCTGGGGGGTTCGGGGGGCAGCGCGTCTCGATATCGGGGTGTCCAAGGGGTGTAGCATTCGACGGAATGGAGACGGAATGGCGACGCTTTGTAAAAAAAATAAACACTGCTCATGTTTGATACTTAAAACATCTGTGTGCATTACCCTTTACCAGGTACCTTGGTATCTTCCGTTCCAAATATGTGGATCGCTCATCGCCAGACATCTTCCTCATCTACCGTTTGCTCATTCCTCAGGTACTTTAGGTGTTGGTGTTGGTGATGATCATCCTACATGTGTTGTTGTTGGTGGTGGTCATCCTACAGGTGTTGGTGTTGGTGTTGTTGGTGGTGGTCATCCTACAGGTGTTGGTGTTGGTGTTGGTGTCGGTGATGTTCATTCTACAGGTGTGGTGGTAGTGGTGGTGGTGGTGTTGGTGGTCATCCTACAGGTGGTAGTGGTGATAGTGGTGTTGGCGGCCATCCTACATCTGGTGGTGCTGCTGGTGGTGTTGGTGGTGTTGGTGGTCATCCTACAGGTGTTGGTGCTGTTTTTGGTGGTGGTGGTGCTGACGGTGGTCATCCCAACTATGTGGATCCCTCATCGCCAGACATCTACATCATCTACCGGCTGCTCATTCCTCATGCAATTTTCCATCAGGTGTTGTTGTTGGTGGTGGTGGTCATCCTACTAATGTAGGGTGGGCAGGTATCACACTTGAACCCTGGGCAGGCATCACACTTGATAGGTCGCTGCCCAGTGGTAGCAGGGGTGGGCAGGCATCACACTTGAACCCTGAAGCCCAGTGGTAGCAGGGGTGGGCAGGCATCACACTAGAACCCTGAAGCCCAGTGGTAGCAGGGGTGGGCAGGCATCACACTTGAACCCTGAAGCCCAGTGGTAGCAGGGGTGGGCAGGTATCACCCTTACGGAACTTACCACCATATACACACCATTATATAGCAGCATGTAAATGCCAGGAATAATTGTGCGATTCTTATCGCATCTCTTAATGCAATATATTAGGTATTTCCATCATAATGTACACTCTACCAGGGATTTGTTTTCCCGCTATATATAGCTATCGCTAGTTTTGACCCCTTTTCAGCGAAATTATCGATAAAAAAAAGAAAACATTTTTTTTGTGTGCCCTAAGTGCCCCCTAAAAGCTACAATAAGCTATCGAAAGCTATAGAAAGCACTAAAACGCTGTCCCTGGAGGAGGAAAAAACATAAGGCTAGGAAAACTCACTTTCAGATATGGAAAAAAATCACTGCACTCTACCTATACCTATGACTAGGGAAAGGCTAAGTTAGTTAGTATTAGTGAATTAATAATATTAGTCAATGTTAATTAATATAAGACAGACGAGCCGTCTCACCAGAATTTTGAATGTATTTGAAAAACTAATATTATTGTAACACTTTAATACTATTAGTTAATATTATATTTTCAAACACTTATATTAGTTGCCGTTCCCTATGTATAGGACGCTGAAATCTGAAGATTCTGTTTTCATTGCAGTATGACAACAATTCATTTGCAGCAAATTTAATTTGGGTGCGTGTGTGTGTGGGGGGTGGGGGTGGGGGGAATTTAATTTCCCCTCCCCCCCCCCCCCCCCCCCCCCGAAATCTGAAGATTCTGTTTTCATTGCAGTATGACAACAAGCGTGGGAGCTACAACTTGAAGGAGGCTAAGCTGTCGCAATCATTGTCCAGAGCTTGTGGTATTCCCGTCAACTCACCTGACTACCAGGTGTGTGTGTATATATGTGGGTTGTGGTGTGTGTGTGTTGGGGGGGGGGTAGGGTTTGGGTTTGGGGGGGGGTGATGGGGTTGGGGGGGTAGGGGGTGGGGCCCTCTCTTACCCCCCCCCCCCCCCCCCCCCTCAGACACACACACACACACCGCACAGACACACGCACACACACACACACACTCACACACACTAACACACACAATCGCAGGCCGCCATCAACTGGCGCTCTGTGGCAGCTGGAAAGTCAATGGGATTGTTTGTCGATGTGATGTATGAGGTGAGTACTGCCTGTCAGCCAATGGGCTTGTTTGTGGACATGATGTACAAAGTATGTACTGCCTGTCAGCCAATGGGCTTGTTTGTGGACGTGATGTACAATGTATGTACTGCCTGTCAGCCAATGGGCTTGTTTGTGGACGTGATGTACAATGTATGTACTGCCTGTCAGCCAATGGGCTTGTTTGTGGCCGTGATGTACAAAGTACGTACTGCCTGTCAGCCAATGGGCTTGTTTGTGGCCGTGATGTACAACGTGTGTACTGCCTGTCAGCCAATGGGCTTGTTTGTGGACGTGATGTACAAAGTATGTACTGCCTGTCAGCCAATGGGCTTGTTTGTGGACGTGATGTACAATGTATGTACTGCCTGTCAGCCAATGGGCTTTTTTGTGGACGTGATGTACAATGTATGTACTGCCTGTCAGCCAATGGGCTTGTTTGTGGCCGTGATGTACAACGTGTGTACTGCCTTTCAGTGAATGGGTTTGCTTGTTGACGTGATGTGCAATGTGTGTACTCCCTGTCAGTCAATGGGCTTGTTTATCGATGTGATATACAATGTGTGTACTGCCTGTCAGCTAGTTTTAAAAATCTCAGTAGGCCTCTGCGTATGCTAGCTACATAGCTTTTCTTTTTAGCTAAGAGCAACAGTTTCTATGCAACTCCCCTGACAGGCTATTCAGCCAAGCCTAACACACCCTAGTCCACCTTGAGGCTGACACAATCTGCAGCCCAGACCTGCTGAAATATTTGGGTGTAGCTCAGTGGCTGGCTCAAAGAGCTGCCTAGAAGCTACTGCTCGTAGCCGAAAAGAAAAGCTCTGGCTAGCTAGTAGGAGGTAGTCAAGTACAATAGTCCAGGGGTAGTCCAGTATGTAAGTCCATGGGTAGTCAAGTATGATATTCCAGGGGTAGTCAAGTATGATATTCCAGGGGTAGTCAAGTATTTTAGCCCATTGTTAGTCAAGTATGTTAGTCCATGGGTAGGCAAGTGTGATAATCCAGGGGTAGTCGAGTATTTTAGCCCATTGTTAGTCAAAATATGTTATTCCAGGGGTAGTCAAGTATGATAGTCCAGGGGTAGTCGAGTATGTAAGTCCATGGGTAGTCAAATATGAAATTCCATGGGTAGTCAAGTATGATAGTCCAGGGGTAGTCAAGTTGTCTTAAGTTACTTTCCTAACCTCAAACTATCAGCAGCAACTCTAGAAGTCTATGTATGTGTATCTTACAGTCCAGGGGTATGCCAAATAGGCTAAAGGGACTTGCCCAAGGCCCAGGGGACTTGCTAGATGTCAAGATTACTATTGCAAAGTTTTTCTTTTCAGCTGTAAGCAGCAGCTACTAGGCAGCTCCCTGAGCCAGCCACTGGGCCAAGCCCCAAGATTTCGACAGTTCTGGACAGCGTATACTGTCAGCTTCTTGACACCCGAGGTTGCATTAGCTTTGGCTGACTAGCCAGTCAGGGGAGCTGCCTAGAAGCTGCTGCTTTTATCTGAAAAGAAAAAACACTGTACCATGTCCAGCTCTCCCTTCGTCTCCCCTTCTTACTTTATGTTCCTGTAATGGCGGTTGGCCCCAGTGCAAGCAAACGGGGCCAAAAGGACTTAGATGCCAAGAGTACCAGTGGGAGTTAATTGATAGAAACAACTAATGAACTGAGTACTGCCTGTTCGCTGTTCTCTAGTGGCGATGAGGAGGCAGATAAGCTGGCCAAGACAGCCTCCCACTTCCCTCGACATTCCTCCGTATCTGACAAAAAAGGTAATGATAACGCCTGGTGGGGCGTGGTGTTAAGGGAACCCGTCGTACGCAGGCAGAGAACGGTCTACCACTTCGACTGGAGAAGCTACCATCGCGGTTGACAAGGACCTGCAACGCTCAGGGCGACCGGAATCGAACCCCCGACCCTTCGTCCTTAAAGCGATTTGGTGTACCACTAGACCAATCGTATCACTGAAAGGATCTACTGTCCTCTAGCAGCTTTCTTGGGCCCTGTACGTTGAGATGTTTGCAATGTTTTTTAGGTACAAGTAGCAGCTTCTAGGCAGCTTCCCTGCCTTCAAAGCCCACTGAAGCCAAAGTGTGTGACCAGCACTGTATCTTTGATGAGCTATGAGTAGCAGCTTCTAGGCACCTCCCCTACATTCAAAGCCCACTGAAGCCAAAGTGTGTGACTTGCACTGTATCTTTGTTGAGCTATGAGTAGCAGCTTCTAGGTAGCTCCCCTACATTCAAAGCCCACTGAAGCCAAAGTGTGTGACTTGCACTGTATCTTTGTTGAGCTATGAGTAGCAGCTTCTAGGCAGCTTCCCTGCCTTCAAAGTCCACTGAAGCCAAAGTGTGTGACTTGCACTGTATCTGTGTTGAACTATGAGTAGCAGCTTCTAGGCAGCTCCCCTACATTCAAAGTCCACTGAAGCCAACGTGTGTGACCTGCACTGTATCTGTGTTGAACTATGAGTAGCAGCTTCTAGGCAGCTCCCCTACATTCAAAGCCCACTGAAGCCAAAGTGTGTGACCTGCACTGTATCTTTGTGGAGCTACGAGTAGCAGCTTCTAGGCAGCTCCATTTCTGGGGTAAATTCAGTCCACAGATTTTGAACACCAGTTTCAATCTCTTCTTACATTGAAACTGGCAGGGATTGCTGACTGTTTTGTAGAGAAAGAAGAGGTTGCGCAAGTGGTGTTTTATTTTATTGAGCTTGAGGGCCACAGTTTATTTTATCCCCTCCCCCCCCCCCCCCCCCCCCCCCCCCACACACACACACAACCCACAAACACAACCCACACACACAGTGGTGTTTGATTGAATTGTATTGAGCTTGGTGGCCACTGTTTCTTTGTTTAGCTATGAGTAGCAGCTTCTAGACAGCTCCTTTTCCATGTCCTTGAGCCATACCTGAATCTAGCTAGTGCGTCTGAAAGCTGATATGACAGGCATTCAAATGCAGCTGAAAGCTTTGATCTTACCCCAGAGGCTGGCTAATGACGAACCTGAGCATGACCCATGTGAAGGTAGCCGGTGGGAAAGGGCGCCAGTCGGCCTCTGTATGTGGCTTTGCTCTGATCAGCAGGTGGCCTTGATTGTGGGTCAGATTTACTATGCTTATATGTTGGCAAAACATGATTTCCTTAGTGCTCCACATCATAGAAATTCAAGAGGAATCCGAATATGCAATAAAAAGTGACCCCTACTTTTTGACTCTCCCGTTCTTTTACTAGGACACGAATCCCAGAGCACAATCCCTTCAAACCCAAAATCCAGAAACTACGTTTTTAGATTTCGTGTTTTTTCGGGTCGCATGCTCCTCAACATTTAGGGGCTGTGTCATGCTTATGTGCTAGCACGCCCTCCATGCGCCTCCCACGGTCTACTCTACGGTACGATGATTCAGAAGATGAATTCCACTCTACGGTGATTTCCTTTAACCATACCTGAATCTGATTTGACAGGCATTCAAATGCAGCTGAAAGGTTTGGTCTCACCCTCTGTGGCTGGCTAATGGAGCTGGTGGGAAGCTGCCATGAGTAGCCCAATGTATGCTGTAACTGTCCAGGGGTAGGCCAAATATGCTAAAGGGACTTGCCCAACCGTGACAGGAGGGGGCTCTTTACATAGCAACGCATGTACATGAAGATGCATACCCCTGCCCCCCCCCCTCCCCTCTCCTTCTGATTATCAGCGACTGATACAAGAAACCACAGCAGCGCCAATGGTGCGCTGACAGTTGGAACTGTCAGAACATACCCGCATACACACACGCATACCAATACATGCGCACCAACATTTAGCCTGTTTGGCCAACCCCTGGACTGCAACATGCTTACATACTGATACATGCGCACCAACATGCACACCGGCATACATACAAACATATCAACGAATGCACACCAACATGACTACTCCGGCCCATCCCCCCCCCCCCCTCCCCAACCCCCCCAAACCCCCCCAAACCCCCCCCCCCCACACACACCAACCCCCCCTACCCCCAAACCCTACCCCCCCCACACACACACACCAACCCGATCCTTCTGATTTTTCAGCGACTGATGAAAAAACATTGCAGCGCCAATGGGGTGCTGACAGTTGGAGATGTTAATGCCAGGCTGGACCAATTGGTGGCTGCAGATGCTGGAGAGGGCAAGATCCAAGTGTTAAGGTGATTCATGCTACTTGGTGTATGTGTGTATGCGTGTATGCGTGTGTGCGCGAATGTGTGTATGTGTGAATTTGTGCATGTGTGTATGCGTGTATGTTTGTATGTGTGTGCGTGTATGTGTGTGTATGCGTGTATGCGTGTTTGTGTGTGTGCGTGTATGTGTATGTGTGTGAGTGTATGCGTGTATGTATGTGTGTGTGTGCGTTAATGTGTGTATGCGTGTATGTGTGTATGTGTATGTGCGTGTATGTATGAATGTGTGTTTGCGTTTATGTGTGAGTCTGTGTATGTGAATGTGTGTATGCGTGTATGTGTGTATGTGTGTGTATGTGTGAATGTGTGTTTGCGTTTATGTGTGAGTCTGTGTGTGTGAATGTGTGTATGCGTGTATGTGTGTATGTGTTTGTGTGAATGTGCGTTTGCGTTCATGTGTGAGTCTGTGTGTGTGAATGTGTGTATGCGTGTATGTGTGAGTATGTGTATGTGTGTAGGTCTGTTCAGTTCAGGAGTAACAAACGTGGTAAAAATGACTTGCCCAACTGTAAGCAGTGAATCGACTGCTGTTCGTTGTTACAGTCCAGGGGTAGCCAAGTAGGCTAAAGGTAATCCTGTATTTTGTGCATATATATTAGCATACCTGCTTTGTTTATTCTGCTTGTTGCACTGCCTTATCTTGCTTGCAACCATTTAAATTTATGCTGCTAAACTTCAGGGGTAACCAAATAGGCTTAAGGGTTTCCTTTTTTTATTTTTTTTATTCACATGCCTGCTTTGTTCATTCTGCTTGCTGCACTGCCTTATCTTGCTTGCAACCATTTAAATTTATGCTGCTAAAGTTCAGGGGTAGCCAAATAGGCTTAAGGGTTTCCTGTATTTTGCGTATATATATTAGCATACCTGCTTTGCTCATTCTGCTTGTTGCACTGCCTTATCTTGCTTGCAGCCATTTTGTATGCACGCGGTTACATTCCAGGGGCAGCCAAATAGCCTTAAGGAACTTGCCCAATCATGATATCAAGAGGGTCTAAAACGGAAGAAGATAACTGATGAACTGAACCCCAAACAATTGTTATACCGACATGGGTCAAAACAGTGAATCCAGTGTTGATGTGGTATGATTTATGGTACTACTTGATGATAGCAATACCATGATTGATGGTGCTGCCAAATTATGGCAATACCATGATTGCACTGATTGATGGTATCCCCCCCACCCACTTACCCACAACCATCTACCCACAACCACCTACCCATACCCACATTCCCATACCCACCTACCCACACCCACCTACCAATACCCACCTACCCTCCACACCCGCCTACCCATACCCACCTACCCATACCCACCTACCCATACCCACCTATCCATACCCGCCTACCCATACCCACCTACCCATACCCACCTATCCATACCCACCTACCCATACCCACCTACCCATACCCACCTACCCATACCCACTTACCCACACCCACTTACCCATACCCACACCGTTCCTGTTTTGAAGCTCGGGCAAGTCCCTTTAGCCTATTTGGCTACCTTCGGACTGTCAAAATACCTACCTGCCCGCCAACCCCCACTAACCTGTACCGCTTTGGACTGTCAAAATACCTACCTGCCCGCCAACCCCCACTAACCTGTACCGCTTCTACCAGGGGTCTCATCACTTGGTGTACTGCTGAGCACATGCGTGTCGTCATCCACATCGTCATGCGTCTTTTGCCCCAACCCACCCAGGCTAACTTGTACCGCTTCCAGGGGGCTCATCACTCGGTGTACTGCTGAGCACATTCGCATCCTCATCCACATCATCATGCGCCAGTTGCCCCTACCCACCCACACTAACCTGTACCGCTTCCAGGGGGCTCATCACTCGGTGTACTGCTGATCAGATGCGCGTCGTCATCCACATCATCATGCGTCTGTTGCCCCTACCCACCCACACTAACCTGTACCGCTTCCAGGGGGCTCATCACTCGGTGTACTGCTGAGCAGATGCGCATCCTCATCCACATCATCATGCGCCAGTTGCGCTTTCACCTCTCCCCCGAGTTCATCTTGAGAGACTACCACCCAGACTCTGTGGATATGTATGGGACCTGCATGGATCTGCAGAGGGTGATTGAGGAGCTGAAGGATCTGAGCTACAGACGGCCACAAGCTCATGTATGTAGTTATGTACTCATGCATGCATTTATTGATAAAAACATAAGTAAATAAATAAATATGACAAGGGGGTGATTTAGGAGCTGAAGGATCTGAGCTACAGACGGCCACAAGCTCATGTATGTAGTTATGTACTTATGCATGCATTTATTAATAAAAACATAAGTAAATAAATAAGTATGACAAGGGGGTGATTGAGGAGCTGAAGGATCTGAGCTACAGACGGCCCCAAGCTCATGTATGTACTCATGCATGCATGCATGCATGCATGCATTTATTAATAAAAGCATAAGCAAATAAATACATAAATACATATTATACGAGGGTGATTGAGGAGCTGAAGGATCTGAGCTACACACGACCACAAGCTCATGTATGTACTCATGCATGCATGCATGCATGCATGCATAAACAAATACATACAGATGGTCAAGTAAATAAACAAATTTTACAAGAGGGTGGTTGAAGAGCTGAAGGATCTGAGCTGCTGACGGCCCCAAGCTCATGTATGTACACATGCATGCATGCATTTATGAATAAAAACATAAATAAATAAATAAACAGTGCAAGAAGGTGATCAAGGAACTGAAGGATCTCAGCTACAGACGGCCCCAAGCTCATGCATGTACTCATGCATGCATGCATGCATGCATAAATACATACATAAGTAAATACATAATTACAAAGTAAGTACATAAACAAAAACATCACAAGAGGGTGATTGAGGAGCTGAAGGATCTGAGCTACACACGACCACAAGCTCATGTATGTACTCATGCATGCATGCATGCATTTATTAATAAAAACATAAGTAAATAAATAAATGAATACATATTATAAGAGGGTGATTGAGGAGCTGAAGGATCTGAGCTACAGACGGTCACAAGCTCATGCATGCATGCATGCATAAATAAATTCATAAGTAAATCTGAGTAAATACAAAGTAAGTAAATACAAAAATAAAAAGTACAAGAGGGTGATTGAGGAACTGAAGGAACTGAGCTTCAGACGGCCCCGAGCTCATGTATGTAGGTATGTACTCATGCATGCATTTATAAATAAAAACAGAATTAAATGAATAAATTTAACGAGAGGGTGATTGAGGAACTGAAGGAACTGAGCTACAGACGGCCACAAGCTCATGTATGTATGTATGTATGTATGTATGTATGTATGTAGTATGTATGTATGTATGTATGTATGTATGTATGTATGTATGTATGTATGTATGTATGTATGTATGTATGTATGTATGTATGTATGTATGTATGTATGTATGTATGTGTATGTATGTATGTATGTATGTATGTATGTTTGTATGTATGTACGTATGTATGTATGTATGTATGTATGTATGTATGTATGTATGTATGTATGTATGTATGTATGTATGTATGTATGTATGTATGTATGTATGTATGTATGTATGTATGTATGTATGTATGTATGTATGTATGTATGTATGTATGTATGTATGTATGTATGTATGTATGTATGTATGTATGTATGTATGTATGTATGTATGTATGTATGTACTCATGCATGCATGCATAAATAAATACATAAGTAAATAAATAAATAAATACATAAATAAGTAAATAAATCAATAAATTAATTAATTAATCATAGAAGAGGGTGATTGAGGCTTTACCAGCTAGGCTTTCCTTATTCTCTAAACTAACCCCCCTCCCCCCCCCCCCCCCCCCCCCCCCCCTCTCACCCCCACCCACCCACCCGCCACCACTCACCCCACCACCACCACCCACTCACCCAGGGTATAGAGCCAGGCAGCTGCATACGGCCCCAGCTGGCCGATCGCTGCAATGGGACGGCACTCGCCTTCAAGAAGATGGACGGTCAGCCCTTCACGGTGGAGTTTAAGTTTGACGGAGAGAGAATGCAGGTGAGTGGAACAGAATCATGTGTCAGTGGTAGAGAGTGTTTTGTGAGGGGTATAGATTGTTTCGTGAGTGGGAGAGGGTGGTACAGAGTGGGAGAGAGTTCTTTGTGAGTGGTAGAGAGTGGTAGAGAGTGGCGGAGGGTGTTTTGTGATTGGTAGAGAGTGGTAGAGAGTGGCGTAGGGTGTTTTGTGATTGGTAGAGAGTGGTAGAGAGTGCTGTGTGAGTGGTAGAGAGTGGCAGAGAGTGTTTTGTGAGTGGTAGAGAGTGGTAAAGAGTGGCGAAGGGTGTTTTGTGAGTGGTAGAGAGTGGTAGAGGGTGCTTTGTGAGTGGTAGAGACTGGTAGAGAGTGGCGGAGAGTGTTTTGTGAGTGGTAGAGAGTGGTACACAGTGGCGGAGGGTGTGTTGCGAGGGGTAGAGAATGCAGGTGATTGGTACAGAATGATCTGTACGTGGTAGAGAGTGTTTTTTGAGGGGTAGAGATTGTTTCGTGAGTGGGAGAAGTTGGTTCAGAGTGGGAGAGGGTGGTACAGAGTGGGAAAGAGTTCTTTGTGAGTGGTATAGAGTGGGAAAGAGTGGCGGAGGGTGTTTTGTGAGTGATAGAGAGTGGTAGAGAGTGCTTTGTGGGTGGTATTGAACGCAGGTGTGTGGCACAGAATGATCGGTAATTGGTAGAGTGTGGTAGAGAGTGTTTTGTGAGTGGTAGAGATTGTTTCGTGAGTGGGAAAGGGTGGTACAGAGTGGGACAGAGTTCTTTGTGAGTGGGACAGAGTTCTTTGTGAGTGGTATAGAGTGGTACAGAGTGGCGGAGTGTGTTTTGTGAGTGATAGAGAGTGGTAGAGAGTGCTTTGTGGGTGGTATTGAACGCAGGTGTGTGGCACAGAATGATCGGTAATTGGTAGAGTGTGGTAGAGAGTGTTTTGTGAGTGGTAGAGATTGTTTCGTGAGTGGGAGAGGGTGGTACAGAGTGGGACAGAGTTCTTTGTGAGTGGTATAGAGTGGTACAGAGTGGCGGAGTGTGTTTTGTGAGTGATAGAGAGTGGTAGAGAGTGCTTTGTGGGTGGTATTGAATGCAGGTGTGTGGCACAGAATGATCTGTGAGTGGTAGAGTGTGATAGAGCGTGTTTTGTGAGTGGTAGAGATTGTTTCGGGAGTGGGAGAGGGTGGTACAGAGTGGGGGAGAGTTCTTTGTGAGTGGGAGAGAGTGGGAGAGAGTGGTGGGGAGTAGTTTGTGAGTGGTGGAGAGTGGTAGAGAGTGCTTTGTGAGTGGTAGAGAATGCAGGTGATTGGTATAGAATGATCTGTACGTGGTAGAGAGTGTTTTGTGAGGGGTAGAGATTGTTTTGTGAGTGGGAAAGGGTGGTACAGAGTGGGAGAGAGTTCTTTGTGAGTTGGCGAGCATATGTACTGCATATTTGCTGTACTTCAACGAACAATGACTGAGTTGGCGAGCATTTGTATTGCGCATGTGTTTTAGTACAATGACCTCTGACTGAGTTGGCAAGGATTGTTACATGAGCATTTGTTGTAGTGCAATGAACTATAAAGAGGTTTGCGGGCATGTGTTTTATGAAATGAACGTTAACGAAGTTGGCGAAGTATTTGTACATGAGCATGTGATGCAGTGCAAGGAACGATGACTGAGTTGGCGTGGATTGTTCCGAGCACATTTGTTGAAGTGCAATGAACGATGACGAGGTTTGCGGGTATGTGTTGCATGGATTGAACGATGACTGAGTTGGCGTGGATTGTTACGTGGTCATTTGTTGCATGTCAATGAAGTAGAACTAAGTTAGGGAGCATGTGATGTAGTGCAATGAACTCTGACGGGGTTGGCAAGCATTTGTACTCAGCATTTGTTGTAGTGCAATGATCTCTGATTAGTTTTGCACCTGCGGCTCACTGGGTCAGCATGGCAGGACAGTACTTCAGCCCAGTGCATGTTTCTCACCTGCATTTCTAGGATGCATGTCAAACCACATAAAAACAGTACAATCTATACAATATAAAAAGGAAAAAACTCAGTTATACCAGTCAGATTCACATGAGAGCGCATATGAGCATCGAAATTTACGACAATGACAAACCATTACTCTGATTTACATGGCTCTTGCTGCGCCAGGTCCACCGGGTTGGCAATACAAAGCACTACTCTCATTCACATGGCTCTTGCTGCACCAGGTCCACCGGGTTGGCAATACAGTGCACTACTTCAGCAGAAGAGGGATCGACCATGGCAACCAGAGTGTCTAGTCAGAGTTGGCGATCATTTGTACCACATTGCACTGCAAAATGCTGACCAATTTGACGTTTGTGTGCTTGCTGCACCAGGTCCACCGGGTAGGCAATACAGTGCACTACTTCAGCAGAAGGGGGATCGACCATGGCAACCAAAGTGACTTTGCCGTCATCGACAAACTCATACTGCAACATACAAATTCTCAAAGCTGCATCTTGGATGGGGAGCTGTGTGTGTGGAACAAGGTCAAGTGAGTTGGTTTAGGGTTCAGGGTTTAGGGTGGAGGGTTTAGGGTACACTACCTCCTACTGAAACATACAAATTCTCAAAGCTGCATCTTGGATGGGGAGCTGTGTGTGTGGAACAAGGTCAAGTGAGTTGGTTTAGGGTTTAGGGTTTAGGTTACACTACCTCCTACTGCAACATACAAATTCTCAAAGCTGCATCCCTGACAGGGAGCTGTGTGTGTGTAACAAGATCATGTTGGTTTAGGGTTTAGGGTGTAGGTTTTAGGGTACACTACCTTCTACTGCAGCATAAAAAATCTCAAAGCTGCATACCTGACAGGGAGCTGTGTGTGTGGAACAAGATCAAGCAAGTTGGTTTAGGGTCTAGGGTTTAGGTTACACTACCTTCTACTGCAACATACAAATTCTCAAAGCTGCATCCCTGACGGGAAGCTGTGTGTGTGGAACAAGATCAAGCAAGTTGGTTTAGGGTTTAGGGTTTAGGTTACACTACCTCCTACTGCAACATACAAATTCTCAAAGCTGCATCCCTGACGGGAAGCTGTGTGTGTGGAACAAGGTCAAGTGAGTTGGTTTAGGGTTTAGGGTTTAGGGTTTAGGGTTTAGGTTTTAAACTACCTCCTACTGCAACATACAAATTCACTAAGCTGTATCTTGGGCAGGGAGCTTTGTGTGTGTGTGTGGAACAAACTTAAGTGAATTATACACGCACGCACACACACACACACACACACACACACATATATTTCAGTATATCACCCTTCTACTGCAACATACAAACTCACAAAGCAGCATCTTGGGCGGGGATCTGTGTGTGTGGAACAAGGTCAAGTGAGTTATACACACACACACACACACACACATATAGCACAGTATATCACCCTCCTACTGCAACATAAAAACTCACAAATCAGCATCTTGGACGGGGAGCTGTGTGTGTAGAACAAGGTCAAGTGAGTTATACACACACACACACACACACGCATATAGCACAGTATATCACCCTCCTACTGCAACATACAAACTCACAAAGCAGCATCTTGGGCGGGGAGCTGTGTGTGTGGAACAAGGTCAAGTGAGGTATACACACACACACACACATATATTTCAGTATATCACCCTCCTACTGCAACATACAAACTCACAAAGCAGCATCTTGGACGGGGAGCTGTGTGTGTGGAACAAGGTCAAGTGAGGTATACACACACACACACACATATAGCACAGTATATCACCCTCCTACTGCAACGTACAAACTCACAAAGCAGCATCTTGGACGGGGAGCTGTGTGTGTGGAACAAGGTCAAGGTGAGGTATACACACACACACATATTTCAGTATATCACCCTCCTACTGCAACATACAAACTCACAAAGCAGCTTCTTGGACGGGGAGCTGTGTGTGTGGAACAAGGTCAAGGGAGGTATACACACACACACACACATATAGCACAGTATATCACCCTCCTACTGCAACATACAAACTCACAAAGCAGCATCTTGGACGGGGAGCTGTGTGTGTGGAACAAGGTCAAGTGAGGTATACACACACACACATATATAGCACAGTATATCACCCTCCTACTTCAACGTACAAACTCACAAAGCAGCATCTTGGACGGGGAGCTGTGTGTGTGGAACAAGGTCAAGTGAGGTATACACACACACACACATACATATAGCACAATATATCACCTTCCTACTGCAACATACAAACTCGCAAAGCAGCATCTTGGACGGGGAGCTGTGTGTGTGGAACAAGGTCAAGTGAGGTATACACACACACACACATATATAGCACAGTATATCACCCTCCTACTGCAACGTACAAACTCACAAAGCAGCATCTTGGACGGGGAGCTGTGTGTGTGGAACAAGGTCAAGTGAGGTATACACACACACACACATACATATAGCACAATATATCACCTTCCCACTGCAACATACAAACTCGCAAAGCAGCATCTTGGACGGGGAGCTGTGTGTGTGGAACAAGGTCAAGTGAGGTATACACACACACACACATATAGCACAGTATATCACCCTCCTACTGCAACATACAAACTCACAAAGCAGCATCTTGGGCGGGGAGCTGTGTGTGTGGAACAAGGTCAAGTGAGGTATACACACACACACATATAGCACAGTATATCACCTTCCTACTGCAACATACAAACTCGCAAAGCAACCTCTTGGACGGGGAGCTGTGTGTGTGGACCAAGGTTAAGTGAGGTATACACACGAAACGTAACATGGCCTACACCCACGAAATGTAACGTCACACACCACACACCACACGTGCATGTGTATATTCCTGCTACTGGCTCACATGGGTAGTGTAGGGGGAGGAGGGGGAGACGGGGGGTAGGGAGAGAGGGAGGAGGGGGAGGAGGGGGAGGAGGGGGAGACAGGGGAGACAGGGGGTTGGGGGAGAAGGAGGAGGGGGAGGAGGGGGAGATGGTTTATGTGTGTGTGTGTGTGTGTGTGTGGGGGGGGGGGGGGGGGGGGGGGGGGCAACAAACAACCAATAGTATACACCCACAAACCTACCCATAGACACTTACCAACCCACCCACCCACCCGAACCACACATGCATATATATGTATGTATTACAGTAGTTTGCCCTCCTACTGGCCATCCTACTGGCCATCCTACTGGCAGTTGTGAAAGGAACTTCACCCCATGAGGTGGGCCTCCCGACACAAATCAGCGACACCGAGGATTCAGCTAAAATGGCGTTGCCGCTCCTACAAAATAATAGGCGCACTTTGTCCAGCTAAGGCCACCGTGAGAAACAGCCAAGCTTTGGCACATGTTATCCAGCAGGGGCTGTAGCCAGGGTGGAGAGAGTGTCAGAGTAGTCAGTACCCGCTTCTCACAAAACGACTTCAATTAAAAACTCATCTACATGTCCTGCTTCGCGTCCTGCGGAGTGCGTAACGGGGTAACTCGGACCCCCCCCCCCCCCCCCCCCCCCCCCTTTTTTGTGCAACACGATACAAATTGAGTGAGTCGATGCGACCCCAGTACGATGCGCCCCCCCCCCCCCCCCCCCCCCCCCCCCCCCCCCCCCCCCCCCCCCAAGTCCTGCGGAGCGCGTAACGCAGGGCCAAGGGGGTTCCGAGGGGCTATTTCAGCCAGACCCATGTGTCGCCATGCAGCGACGGAATGGCGAGGCGTCGTCGGAGAAAGAAAAAAAGTTGCTTTAATTACCCATTTGCATGTCCTGCTTAAAGCCGTTTTACATTTTCAGGATGGGTCAATTTCGAACAAACGATAAAAGCACTATATATGGACATGCTCAACACTGGATGAATCTTGATCGTTTTTTTAAGCAAATATATATATATTTAGTTGTGAAAGGAATTTGACCCCAGGAGGTGGGTTTCCCGACACAAACCAGCAACACTGAGTATTCAGCTTGAATGGCGTTGCTACACGTACAAAAAAACTTCAATAGATGAAGACACTCAACGCTCGATTAATTTTTATTTTTATTTTGATTAATTTTAATTTTGATTGTGAGAGGTCGTGGGTTCAATTCCCACCAGACACGAATTGCCAACTCACCTGCAGGTCCTGCTTCGAGCCGTTTGGTGGAATCAGAAGTGTCATCAATGCAGCGAGGGATGGAAAGCACCCTGACGAAATCGTACAGGTATAGTCACTTCTGCAAGATATGAACATATGAACATATTATGAATATATTATGATTAGACGAAATCGCGCAGGTATGATCACCTCTGTTAGATATGGGCATCAGGGTACTACATTTTGTCAAATTGGTCAGCGCTTAAAGCGCACAAACGTCAAATTGGTCAGCGCATTGTAGTGCAAAAAGTGCAAAACTGTGCGCTGCGCCCACAGGGGGTTGAAAAAACTGCGTGAAACGCAGTGGGGCTCAAAAAGTGTGCGCAAAAATTCCGCTGCCGCGCGCGCTTTGTAGTACCCTGATGGGCATATGAACATAGTATGAATATGTGCAAATTGTATATATGCTGCGCGTACAACAATCGGCTTGACTATTTTATCAAGCAAAGCTACCGTCACAGCTGGAAACACCCTGAAGAAATTGTGCAGGTATGATCACTTTTTTTAGATATGGGCATATGAACATAGTATGAATATGTGAACAATGTTCATATACTGCGTGTACAACAATCGATTTGACTATTATCAAACCAAGCTACCGTCATGGCTGGGAGGCACCCTCAAGAAATTGTACAGGTATGGTCACTTCTGCTAGATATGTTATATGCTAGATATGTTATATGCTAGATATGTTATATGCTAGATATGTACGACCTGGGCTTGCTCTCCAACATAATGTGTTGCTGATCAGTATTTGCTGTTGATGATCAGTATGTGCTGCTGCTGATCAGTATTTGCTGTTGATGATCAGTATGTGCTGCTGCTGATCAGTATTTTCTGTTGATGATCAGTATGTGCTGCTGCTGATCAGTATTTGCTGTTGATGATCAGTATGTGCTGCTGCTGATCAGTTTTAGTATTGGGTGATCAGTATAGTGCTGCTGCTGATCAGTATTTGCTGTTGATGATCAGTATGTGCTGCTGCTGATCAGTATTTGCTGTTGATGATCAGTATGTGCTGCTGCTGATCAGTATTTGCTGTTGATGATCAGTATGTGCTGCTGCTGATCAGTATTTGCTGTTGATGATCAGTATGTGCTGCTGCTGATCAGTATTTGCTGTTGATGATCAGTATGTGCTGCTGCTGATCAGTATTTGCTGTTGATGATCAGTATGTGCTGCTGCTGATCAGTATTTGCTGTTGATGATCAGTATGTGCTGCTGCTGATCAGTATTTGCTGTTGATGATCAGTATGTGCTGCTGCTGATCAGTATTTGCTGTTGATGATCAGTATGTGCTGCTGCTGATCAGTATTTGCTGTTGATGATCAGTATGTGCTGCTGCTGATCAGTATTTGCTGTTGATGATCAGTATGTGCTGCTGCCGTATTGCTGTTGATGATCAGTATGTGCTGCTGCTGATCAGTATTTGCTGTTGATGATCAGTATGTGCTGCTGCTGATCAGTATTTGCTGTTGATGATCAGTAATGTGCTGGCTGCTGATCGTATTGCTGTTGATGATCAGTATGTGCTGCTGCTGATCAGTATTTGCTGTTGATGATCAGTATGTGCTGCTGCTGATCAGTATTTGCTGTTGATGATCAGTATGTGCTGCTGCTGATCAGTATTTGCTGTTGATGATCAGTATGTGCTGCTGATGATCAGTACGTTCTGGGCTTGTTTAGATATGTTATATGCTAGATATGTACGACCTGGGATATGTTCAGCACTTGTTTCATTTGTTTTCTTTTCTGATACGAGCTGAGCGTATCTGTGTATCAGGGGTGGGCGTTTTTGTAGGTGTGATTCAGGGGTGGGTGAATGAACATATGGATATTGTTATATTATATGAACATATCAACATATTATGATTGATAACATATGAACATATAATGATTATATAACATATGAACATAGTATGATTTATAACACATGAACATATTATGATTATATTATTTGCCTTGCCTTGCCTTGCCTTGCCTTGCCTTGCCTTGCCTTGCCTTGCCTCGCCTTGCCTTGCCTTGCCTTGCCTTGCCTTGCCTTGCCTTGCCTTGCCTTGCCTTGCCTTGCCTTGCCTTGCCTTGCCTTGCCTTGCCTCTCCTCGCCTTGCCTTGCCTCTCCTTGCCTTGCCTTGCCTCTCCTTGCCTTGCCTTGCCTCGCCTCGCCTCGCCTCGCCTTGCCTTGCCTTGCCTTGCCTTTCCTTCAACCACCTCCTTTATTGCCTCCATCAAAGACCTCTTCACATGCACATTCAAGGGACTTGCCCAAACTCGAACAATCTAGATGAAATTACCAATCACCTTCGCCAACACTTCCTTCATTGCATTCAATTACCTTGCCTTGCCTTCAACCACCTCCTTGATTGCCTCCTTCAAAGACCTCACCCCAGCACATACCTCCACCAATCACCTTACCAATCACCTCCGTCAACGCCACCTAGCCTTTTATCACCATACCTAGCCTTCAACCACCTCCTTGAAAGACCTCATCCCAGCAAACACCTTCACCAATCACCTTACCAATCGCCTCTGTCCACACCACCTTGCCTTTTATCACCTTACCTTGCCTTCAACCACCTCCTTCAGAGACCTCACCCCACCACATACCTTCACCAATCGCCTCCGTCGACGCCACCTTGCCTTTTATCACCTTCCCTTGCCTTCAACCACCTCCTTGAAAGACCTCACCCCAGCACATACCTTCATGCAGATGAATCACTGGGGGGACTCTGTCCAAACCTCCAACCCAGACTATGAGCCCCCTGCTTTGAAGGATGTTGAGATCGTATTCATTGCATTTGATGTGCTATACTACGAGGAACTGGGGGGGGTCATGACAAGTCTGCCCCTTAAGGTAAGTGTATGTATGTGTGTTTGTATGTGTGTATGTGTGTATGTATGTGTGTTTGTATGCGTGTATGTGTATTTATGTGTGTGTATGTGTGATTTTATGTATGTGTGTATTTGTGTTTGTATGCGTTTGTATGTGTGTATGTGTTTGTATGTGTGATTTTATGTATGTGTGTATTTGTGTTTGTATGCGTTTGTCTGCGTGGATGTGTGTGTATGTATGTGTATGTCTGTTTGTATGCGTGCATGTGTGTATGTGTGTGTATGTATGTGTATGTGTGATTTTATGTACGTGTGTATTTGTGTTTGTATGCGTTTGTATGTGTGTGTATGTGTGTGCATGTATTTGTGTTTGTATGCGTGTGTATGTGTGTATTTGTGTGTGTATTTGTGTGTGTGTATGTGTGTTTGTATGCGTGTGTATGTGTGCTCGTATGTGTGTTTTTATGCGTGTTTTTATGCGTGTGTATGTACGTGTGTATCTGTGTTTGTATGCGTGTGTATGTATGTGTACTTTCCCCCTCTTCAACCACATTCACCAACCTCCTCAACCACATTCACCAATATCCAACCTCCTCAAATATGTTGTCCAACCTCCTCAACCACATTCATCAACCTCCAACCTCCTCAAACATGTTGTCCAACCTCCTCGACCACTTTCACCAACCTCCTCAACCACATTCACCAACCTCCTCAACCACATTCACCAACCTCCAACCTCCTCAAACATGTTGTCCAACCTCCTCAACCACATTCACCAACCTCCACAGGAGCGCCAGGTGGTGCTCAGCAGACTCATGAAGCCAAGCCACAAGGAGGGTGCACCAGCAGCCCCCCATGGCTCTCTCCCTCACACCCAGACGAAGGCACACTCTCAGTTCCCTCAGCCACATACATCAACCATATTTATCGACCCTGCTATCCAACCTCCAACAATCTCAACCACATTCACCAACTTCCACAGGAACGCCAGGCGGTACTCAGCAGACTCATCAAGCCAAACCACAAGGAGGGTGCACCAGCAGCCCTCCATGGCTCTCTCCCTCACACACAGACGAAGGCACATTCTAAGATCCCTCAGCCACATACCTCAACCATATTTATCGACCCTGCTATCCAACCTCCAACCTTCTCAGCCACATTCACCAAACTCCACAGGAACGCCAGGCGGTACTCAGCAGACTCATGAAGCCAAGCCACAAGGAGGGTGTACCTGCAGACCTCCATGGCTCTCTCCCTCACACACAGACGAAGGCACACTCTAAGTTACCTCAGCCACATACCTCAACCATATTTATCGACCCTGATATCCAACCTCCAACCTCCTCAACCACATTCACCAACCTCCACAGGAGCGCCAGGCGGTGCTCAGCAGACTCATTAAGCCAAGTCACAAGGAGGGTGTACCCGCAGGCCCCCATGGCTCTGCCGTCAGCCGAATGATTGCCCTCATACCTGAT
>JACBWV010000099.1:2155844-2158418 GCA_013435795.1 Chlamydomonas sp. ICE-L
CCGCTACCCTTGATGTTTTGCAGGTACCTGAGTGGTTACTTACAAACACAAACACAAGCTGTGACCACAAACACAAACACAAACACGCCGCTGCCCTTGATGCGTTGCAGGTGTCTGAGTGGTTGCTTACAAACACAAACACAAACATAAACATAAACAACAAAAACAAAAACACAAACACAATCACGTCGCTGCCCTTGATGCGTCGCATGTATCAGTGATTTCTTACAAACGCAAACACAAACACAAACAAAAACACAAACACAAACACAAATAGACGCCGCTCGCTAAAAATAACGCAGCTGCCTTTGAGGTGTCGGCATTTATATCTTGGTACGTGGAAAACAAACAACAAACACGCTGCTGCCCTGATGCGTGCATTATCTGGGTCTTAGAAAACAACCCAACCTGCTGCGCCCTTGATGCGTTGCATGTATCTGTGGTTACTTAGAAAAACAAACACAAACACGCTGCTGCCATTGATGCGTTGCATATATCTGTGGTTACTTAGAAGAACAAACAAAAACACAAACACGCCGCTGCCCTTCATGCATTGCAGGCATCTGAGTGGTTACTTACAATAGAAACACAACCACAAACACAAACACGCCGCTGCCCTTGACGTATGGCAGGTGCCTGAGTGGTCACTTACAAACACAATTCAAACACAAACACAAACACAAACACGCCGCTGCCCTTGATGCGTGGCAGGTGCCTGAGTGGTCACTTACAAACACAACACAAACTCCAAACACAAGCACAGACACAACACAGAACACGGGCCGCTGCCCTTGATGCGTGGCAGGTTGCCGATGTCACTTACAACCACAAACACAACACAAAACACAAACACAGAACACGCCCCTGCCCTTGAATGCGTGGCAGGTCCGTGAGTGGTCACTGACAACACAAACACACAAACAGCAACACAAACCACACGCCGATTCCTTGATTTGCGTTGCATGTGCCTGGTGGGGTCACTTACAAACACAACACAAACACAACACAACAACAGACACAAACCAAAACACAAACCCTGCTCGCATGCCCTGATGCGTGGCAATTTGACCGAGTGGTCACTTACAAACACAAACACAAGACACCAACTCAACACACGCAAACACAAACACAAACACGCCGCTGCCCTTGATGCGTGGCAGGTGCCTGAGTGGTCACTTACAAACACAAACACAAACACAAACACAAACACAAACACAAACACGCCGCTGCCCTTGATGCGTGGCAGGTGCCTGAGTGGTCACTTACAAACACAAACACAAACACAAACACAAACACAAACACGCCGCTGCCCTTGATGCGTGGCAGGTGCCTGAGTGGTCACTTACAAACACAAACACAAACACAAACACAAACACAAACACGCCGCTGCCCTTGATGCGTGGCAGGTGCCTGAGTGTCACTTACAAAACAAAACACAACGACAACACAAACACAGACACGAACAAACACAACCACGCTGCCTGCCCGTTGTGCGTGCAGGTGCCTGAGGTGGTAAACTTCAAACAAAACACAAACAGCAAACACACAACACGAACACAAACACTAACAACAACAGACAGGGACTCCGCTGAGGAGCCGCTTTGATTCGTGGCGGATGACCTGAGTGGCCCGGACACACCAAAACGGCTAACACAGATGGGAAGACACAACACCACAAACAAGCAAGGGGGGGGGAAGCGAACAGGGGAGAGGGATCCGATCGAGGCCGGCGGACGACATTTAGTGCTGCGTGCCTGATGAATTCATCATCTTACAACCCAAACAACACAAGCCAACAACCACACAGCAAAATCAACACCCAAACACAACACCAACGGCGGCGCAAAACACGAGCCGCTGCCTCTTGACGGTGCTGGTCAGGTGCCTGTGTCCTTACAAACACAACACACAACAAGCACACAACACAAACCACAAACACCCGCTGCCCTTGATGCGTGGTTGGTGCCCTGATGGTCACTTACAACACAAACACAAACACAACACAAACACCAACACAGACCACACACAAACACAAACACTGCTCCACCGCCTGAATGCGTGGCGGTGCCGAGTGTCCCTTACAAACACAACACAAACACAAACACAAATACAAACACAAACACAAACACAAACACAAACACAAACACGCCGCTGCCCTTGATGCGTGGCAGGTGCCTGAGTGGTCACTTACAAACACAAACACAAACACAAACACAAACACGCCGCTGCCCTTGATGCGTGGCAGGTGCCTGAGTGGTCACTTACAAACACAAACACAAACACAAACACAAAACACAAACCAGTCGAGGCACAACACAACACGCCGCTGCCCTTGGGATGCGTGGCATGGTGCCTGAGTTGTCTTCAAACAACAAGGACACAATACACGGAGGTGAGCAAAACCACGAAACGAGGGGGGCCAAACAACGGCCGTGGCGCCCGTTTATGCGTGCAGTTGCCCCTGGTGGTGTCACTTACAACCAAACACAAACCAAACACAAACACAAACACGGCAGCTGCCCTGATGCGTGTGGCAGGTGCCGGGGTGGGAGGGGGGGTCACGTTTACAGAGGG